>JAZAYU010001493.1:0-41834 GCA_038501625.1 Corbicula japonica | reverse complement strand
GTCCAGAATAAAAAAAATTATAAAGGAACTTATAATTTCTCCGCTATACCAGTTTTTGCATTGACAATGCCAAATAACGCTGCGTTGTTGACATAACTTATTTCAACGTTTATATAGTTATTGTTCGATCGTTGACATCGGTTTAAGACATGTAACACCGCGTCGATGACACTGGTCAATGCCAAAGATATATAAAATAACCTTATAAGCGTTAAAATAGTTTTGTCTTCAACGCAGCGTTATTAAACGTTATTAAACCAATTTAACCCATCGAAGATATAACCATACAAGCGTTGAACTAATTTATGTCATCAACGAAGTGTTACATGTATTTAACAATCGTCAACTATCGAATAAATATAAATGTAAGCGTTAAATTATTTTATGTCATTACCACAGAGTTGTCAAACAAATGTTGACGATAGAACAACAAAAAAAAACAACAACATGTAAGTGTTCAGATATGATATGTTATCAACGCGGAGATTTTACCTTAAGATAAAAGTGTTGTTCCTGTAATTACATATATTTTTTCAGAAAATGGCAAAGCTCTGCGTTGTTGTGTTAGTGTGCATGTTTGCTGTATATTGTTGTGCGAACAAAGCTTGCAATAGTATTGGGTAAGATCCTTTAAATACGACTGTATAATTTTTTATATTTCACGCAGGTTACATTTCCGATTATTTCCCGCTAGTCAATGTGCGTGAAATGAAATCTCTAGCAAACATTAACCACCTAATAGATTGTCTTGTGAGATTATTACACTTGCCCGAACTAATGTCGCGCAAAAATGTCATTTGTGTCATATGTGTGAAATGTTGGCCCCTAAAATTAAATGATACTAAAATACTTAGAACCATAATACCATGATATAAAATAGTCTGATAACTGTTTTCATATAGATAATACTACTGAGCACTATTTTCAACTATTGACATTCTTATTTTAGGCAATGTTACACATAGATAAATGCTGTGCCAATGATATAAAATGTATTTTACAAATACCTGGCCCCAATATCATGAAAACTATTTAGTAAACTTAAAGTGATGACTTAAACATTTTGAAGACACAAATTTTACTTGATTGCATTAGGTTAAAAGAATATCTTCAAATAATATTTCATGTTTAAATAGATGAAAAGGGAACTTTGAAACCACCGAACACGACAAATATGAAATTATTTCAGGCTCGGTTTGTTTAAGTCTGTTCATGGACAGCAATGAAAATGCATATTTCTGCCGATGCCGCCTAGACCCGGGTTGAGCGCAACTTAATATTAATAAAAAACAGCACAATTCCGATCCATCCAAAACGATGGTTTGCATATGGTGGTGAACATGGAACATTCTATGCAGTATATTTCACATCATACCATTCCATGTTTATCAGCGTATAGTCCCCAAATATGAGAAATTAAATCATGCATATCGCAAAGAAAAGCAACATTTAAAAAAGAAGAAACTGTTTTCTTGGGGTGATTGAACAATATCCAGCTCAATAGAAGCACATTAGTTTCGTTCCCTATACTAAAACTAATACTAATAATACTAATACTCGTACTATATTTTAGGGATTGCAAATGTGGCGAAACCTGCGTAAGTGGTTCAGATAAGAGATGCCGTGACGGAGAGAGTGGCTGCACCTGCAAACCTGGTATGCTTCAAACGCATAATTTCAAAATGTAAACTAATCTGATATGACACGATTCATTAATACCGCTATCAGCAAAGATTCTGCCCCATTAAATAGATCTGAAAACTACCATGTACATGTGCTTCAAACTCATCTTCATTAAAAAAAATATCTAAACTGGCGTGATACAATCTTTTTATACAGCCTTCGACAAAGTTTCAGTCCGATTAAATATAACTGAAAATTACATTTAACACACTTCTATGGTTAGTATCTTCTTTTATTTATTAATTAACTATTTCAAATTGGCCCAGCAATTCTCATATTGGCCCAGCAATTCCCGTATTGGCCCAGTTTAGTCTTAATATAATTTTAATGGCTTTATTCTGTTAATTTATAAAATTGTCATTAATCAAGTGTATTCACATTGGCCAAGTTATTGGGCCTCGGGCAGTCACATCAGCCCTCGGCCTTTGGCCTCGGGCTAATAAGAATACCCTCATCCCAATAACAAGGCCAATACGAATTCACATGATTCATAACATTTTATTAAAGCAGTCTATTCACAGTTCAGTGTTAATTACGTCTTTTCCTCAGTTGTAGTCAGTAATAATTTTACCACGATAAAATGCCTATACATGACTAAACGGCGCGAATTTCGCCAAACTTTTGGACTAATCAGTATTGTCCAACAATATTGACCTGGCACTCTTGCATTTGACCCCATATTCGTTAATTTTCGTAAATGTTACGATTGGTAGTCCGGCATCTATTCCAATACTCCACACATCACTGAGGTGTAAATTGAATAATATATCGGTGTTTTCGCTGATACCCGTGTTTATTCAATGACCTTTACGAAAATTAATGAAGTGCCAGGTCAATATTGTTGGACAATACCTTTTAGAATCTGTTGTGGATGAAATTTAATTCCATACAAAAGAAACCAAATAACAACTTTGGGTTTTAATATTTGTTACTAAGGCAACACATATTTCACGCTATTTATAACTGATGAATAATAAACACTCTCAGTTCATTGTTTTTGTTTTTGTTTTCTAGGTTGTACGATCTTTGATCTCTACATTATGCCTGGAGAAACACGACATGTCTATGGAAATTCTTGCAGCTGCCCGATGATTGTTAGTTTATTATATCAAAACGGATTTTATCCTGTCTATTTCAACCCGTATATTAATTTTATATAATGATTTTGAAACACATTCAAACATAATTATAGTGATTTTGTAACACATTCAAACACATTTTTATTAAAATTTTAATCGGCAATTCATTTAAGAACCTGACAAGGCTAGTTTGAATTTGATAAACCCCTTAAATTGTTGTTTAAACTACCAATCGCAAAATGTTTTGTAACCGACAGTTCGAGGGCAATAACCCACTCTGTTCTCGTGTCTGTATTTTAAATTCCTGAATGTGACTTTTTATATACATATTTCATTTATTTATTTCCCTTATTTAATTACAGTGCACGAGAGCCGCATGGAGGGGCCAACCAGCTGATGTCTCGATATATGAATCCAACCCAAACTGTTAAATTTAAATAAATGCAATTCAAGTGTGGTAATAAAGTTGCATAAAATACGGTCTTTGAATGCAATATATATCATTACTTGTAAAAGGTCCATAATAGCTTTTTGATATAAGTTACATCAAATCACTCCGGAGAAATCACAAAACTGGTCTTTGAGGCAAGTGGTCTTTGTTCACAAGTGAATATGTTCTTTAAATCAGTCGTCAAATGAAATGTGTTCTTTATCCACAGGTGGTCTTTGTCACACGAGGTTTGTAGAACAGATTGGAATGAATTGATAGTTTTGTCTTACCTGACCTTTCCTAATGAAACAAACGACAAGCCCGAATGTATGGGTTAGTCATCTGTACAAATTGCAATTTTGTTCATTATTATTCACAATAATTCATTTACATGAACTCAATGTGAACGCAAATTTTCGAACAATTATGGCTAGATATATGCGTTTCAGAGCTGTCCCATGGTTTAAAAACAGTAAAAACCCCCCTTATGACCACCCCCAAATAATGAGCACCCTGATAATAAGACCACTATTTTAAAGTCCTACAGATTTGCACTGTTTTCTTTCCCAAACATCGAACCGTTTTACCCCTTTCAGACCAGTCCTAGCGAAGGTCTTGAAAGCGAGGGGTCAACGTAAATCTGCTGATCTCGAAATGCCGCTCACACCCACTCAAAGCTCTTAGTGCTAACAATAAAGAGAAGCGATCTTGAAAATTTTATACCGCATGGTAAATGGGGAATGTCACGGGATAAAGATGTTTCCCGAAAGTTCACGTCAAGCTTTAAAATGACTTCATAAAGCTTAGCAGACAAGCTTAGAGTTGCTGATTAAACAGTACAAGATTAAGTGATTTTTTTATTTTCACCAAAATTTAATGTTACATGCAATCAACTTTTTCTTATCTACCTTTAATCAATCATAACATTTTTATGTATAATATCAAAATTTTGATTTATACACATGCTGAAATGTTCACGTTTACAAAACTATTTTCTAAACTACGTCACTTACTTTAATTCATGACGTCACATACGTAATGACGTGAGGTCACACGTAAGTACGTAAACCTATTTTCTGCAGTAAATCAAGCGGAAACACTTATCCTGTACGCAAAAAAAGGTATACGAGTGATGATCCAAAATAACGTAGACTTTTTTTTATAGCTTTTATATTATTCAAAATATCACAAATAAAATTGCACATGCTTTAATCGGAATATGTCCAGCATATTGTTACAAAATATCAGCAAAATACAACATCGCGTAAAAAGGTTATGAACAATTTAAATCATACACTAAGCGCTATCCGGGGCACCTCAAATTAGATCTCTCAACGTCAACGGCATTAATGCACGGGCACAGCGTTAGCGAAGCGGCGTATGTTCAATTTTTTTAAATAGACCCTGTCATTAGAATGCAATGCCATGGAACCCATTGATTAAACATTGCAGTGTTTTACTGCTGGTCAATGCCGCGCAAGTGGTTATCAAGAAATTGGACTCTTCTCGCTCGTACCGCCGAAGAAACGACCGGGAATGCAATACCAACAGTATCGGGGTTCTTTAGCAACGGGCGGTTACCTGTAAACATAATTCATTACAAATTTGTTTTTGTTATAATTTAACAGGTCTTTGGATTGCGGGCACAGTCTCTGTTGCTGTTGACTCAAGTGTAATTAAAATAAATAACTTATTTATTCTTCTTCGATAATTTATGACTTATTAACGATTCAAATGCCAAACAAAAACATTTTATTAAACAAATTTGTTTTTATTATTAACATAACTTTAAATATGTAATTTGTTTGGCAATATCCGTTGCACGATACCTCATCCAGTCTAGAATAGTTCGAAAAGCGCCACAATAGTTTAACTTTTGTCCGCTTCAATTGCCTCCCGGTTTGACGTCACTGCCGTAACGCCGATTTGTTGTTGTTGTCTTTTTTAGCTTACCCCAGGCCTATGTAATGGCTATCCAGACCACAAAAACCCCTACTAATACCACTTAAAATCTACAGCTCAGCTTAAGAAAGATTTCGTTTGCTTCTGTTAAATTATTTTAGCTTTTCAGGAGGTTATTTTCAAAGATCATGACGGAATTTTATAATAGCGCGTATTTCCGGGCGATCTGACGACGACATTTCTGACGTTTTCACGTTGGTGATAGCTCTCTTAAATATTGACTGTTTCTAAAACGCAAAGTCCGATTGACGTAAAATTTCGGCATGACATCATTCGTATACAGTGCTTTGACGTTGCGAAGTTTGGCTCTTTTCCCACTAGTCTAGTAGTTTTCTTTATATTGACAGGTATTTGCTTTATAAAATACAATGGCAATGACGTGCGTCGCCTGCCTGTTACCATGGTTATTCAAATAAGCGACGTGGTTTTAAAATCAATTAAATGTATGAATATTTTAGTTCAGTTTGTTACGTTTGTGTTCTGGTTTAATTTAGTATATACTTTATTGCGAAGTGTTTCAAATTAAGATGCAATAACAAAAGTCTACGTAATTTTGGATCATCCCTCGTACATGTATCCATTAATCGTGGACTTGAACAAAGTTTTATAAGTAGTTATTGTGACTCTTTAAGTCACTCTAGAAGTCATTATTATAATTTTTGTTTCATCATAATAAACGTAGTATCGTCAATGTTATTCGTTTCTGACTGTTTGGATCGTTTTTGCATCATCGAATAATTCGTTTTTGCCTGTGTGTATTTTCATCTCATCTTAAAATTATTCGTTTCTGACTGTTTGGATCGTTTTTGCCTGTGTGTATTTTCATCTCATCTTAAAATTATTCGTTTCTGACTGTTTGGATCGTTTTTGCCTGTGTGTATTTTCATCTCATCTTAAAATTATTCGTTTCTGACTGTTTGGAATGTTTTTGCCTGTGTGTATTTTCATCTCATCTTAAAATTATTCGTTTCTGACTGTATGGATTGTTAATGCATCATCAAATCATTTGCATGTATGGATTTTTGTTGTATCATCAAAGTATGGAATTCGTTTCCGCCTGTGTAGATTTTTATCATAGTTTATTGTATCATCTAATTATTCGATTCTGCCTGTTTAGTTTTTTATCATTGTTTATTGTATCATCTAATTATTCGTTTCTGCCTGTTTAGTTTTTTATCATTGTTTATTGTATCATCAAATTATTCGTGGAAGCCTGTTTCGTTTTTTATCATTGTTTATTGTATCATCAAATTATTCGTGGAAGCCTGTGTAGATTTGTATCATTGTTTATTGTATCATCATGTTATTCGTTTCTTTCTGTGTAGATTTGTATCATTGTTTATTGTATCATCATGTTATTCGTTTCCGCCTGTGAAGATTTTTATCATTGTTTATTGTATCATCTAATTATTCATTTCTGCCTGTTTAGTTTTTTATCATTGTTTATTGTATCATCAAAGTATTCGTTTCCGCCTTTGAAGATTTTTATCATTGTTTATTGTTTCATCAAAGTATTCGTTTCCGCCTGTGAAGATTTTTATCATTGTTTATTGTATCATCAAAGTATTCGTTCCCACCTGTGATGATTTTTATCATTGTTTAATTATCATCAATGTGTTCGTATCTACATGAATGTGTAGATTTTTTTTGTACATGAAGTCATCAATGTATTCGTATCTGAATGTGTAGAATTTTATTTATCATTTATTTATCCCTTTCAGCTGTGTAGATTTTATTGTATTACATTTTACAAATTATTTGTTTCTGCCTGTGTTGATTTTTATTGTATTATCAAAAAAACTGTTTCTGCTTGTTCCGATTTTCTTCATTAGGGTAAACAGTAAATGAACTTTAAACAAAACACGTTTGAAAATACTTTTTACATTCACCGCGATATTGTTTGTGAAACATATTTATCATTATGTGCATCGCCCTTGGCATTAAGCTTACGTGCAGTGTTTATTAATGGTTGAGGTAGGTGGAAGATTTAATCAAATCTTCAGTACATGTTCTTCACAATTAATGATGAGTATATTTATATATCGTGTTTTTTTCTGTTGTTCTTAACAGTTGATTTATTTAGATACGTCAATTTATTTACCTGAAAGGATACTCGTCGGCCGGTAAGGTAAGCAATACGAAATAAAAATTGATCTATGTCTCCTTCCCCATATCTCTCTTTCATTCTCTCTCTCTCTCTCTCTCTCTCTCTCTCTCTCCATCGCTCACTTGGTCTCTATCACTCCCTCTCTGTCTCTTCCTCTCTATCTCTTTACAACATGTATAATGCACACAACTAGGAATTTTAACCCGTTTCAAAATCTTCACGTTTATAATCCCGACCACACTATTCCATGTAACTACGGTTTCAAAATATCAAGATGATTTGTATGAGGAAGACTGTTTCATTTAACTTTTAAATGCGGAAGAAAAACTACACTTGTTTACGTTTTGTTAACAAGTTAAAGCAACAAACAACAAAAAGCTTATTTTAATAACAAGTTGAGAACATCAATCATTAAGTTCTCCGAGAACTCGTGGCAGAAATCCCAAGTCTTTGTAATATGTTTAAGAAATATTTTGCAAGATCATCCAACATTGTGCGGAATTACCCAAGGAAAGATTATGTATTTACATTATAAACATTTTTCAACGAATAACTTATCAAATAAGTAACAATTTGTTCAAGACTTATTCTGCGATGATGTTAAATTTACTGATCGGAGAAAGAAAACTATCTTTCCACTATTTACAGTACGCCTCTATTTTGTATGTTGGGTCAAACGAAATTTTTAAGATGTGCGCATTAATAGAATCACTTATAAATGTGACTGCTCTGATTGCGTTGAACTTTCCACTATGAACTTATTGTTGCAGTAAATATACAGGCAAACTCGATTTGAATTATTATACATGACTTTTAAAGTTGCGTTTTCGATAAACATTTAAATAACGTTAAACTTCGATCTAATTTTTTGAAGACATTTGTAAATATCTATGACTGGTTTGTTCCAGTTTTGACGCCGATTTGAGTTTTTCTTGAAGAGATGATGGTAAAATTGTATGTTATTGTGTGCGTGTGTATGTTGATAGGCTATTGTTACACATACAGGACTTGCGAAGGCATCAGGTAAGATACTCCAGACCGCTTACTCACTCAGTTCTAGTAAGTTAACATTTGCATAGTTATGTTTACAATACAAGCTAATTTCTTATCTCTCAAATACCAAGAAAGTCCAAGAAATGTGCTGTCGTAGTCAAACACATGAATGTCTTTTCGATGTTTGGTGTTTTCCAAAATCAGTTCAATACCATTTACATACAAGGCAGAAGGACAAAAATGTGAACTGTTATTATCGGAAAGAGAGATATAAAATCTGATAATTTAAAACATTTATTAGAAATGATATTGTCTCTACTGGTGAGCGAACCCGCACCGTCACGGTGACAGCGCCAAATCATTCAGTTCCGAAAGCACTACCGACTGAGCTTGCGCATTAAACCAATAATTTATTAACATAAACGAATCTCTGACTGATATGGCATTATGCGTTTTCTTCTTAAGAGGACCCTTGTTAAAACAAAAAACAAAATAATTCGGAGTCATTTTCTAGTCCATTGACTATTTACTTGCATGATATGAATTTTGCAAATTGTATGCTCTCTTTTAAAATGCAAAATATTTATGCCTGATTTGGTTACTCTCTTTTTAAACAAGTAATAGATATCCTTATTTGTACTAATTGTGCACCCCTGCTTTGCCGATCTGTTTTAAAGCTGCTATTTGATAAACATTATGTAATCTCTTTCTAACGAACATAAAGATGATACAATTGTTGCCTTCAACAATAACGCGAGGTATCTTGACAAAAATGGTTTCTCAAATGTTCCCATTTCAATACCCACAAAATTGTATTATAATTTTACATGACTGTCTATTGTTACTTCGTACTTGTTGTTACCTCGACAAAATAAAGTTTGTTGTTGTTGTTGTTGTTGCTGTTGTTGTTGAGGTATCTTGACGATATGTGAAATAGGGCTTATTATCATTTTCAATATTGGATTAATAAAATATATTCAGATGAACTCAAGCTTAATGAAGCAAACACTTTAGAAAAGCACGAACTTTTTCATGATCTTAATCTCGCCAATTAAAGTGAATTCGTAAAATTATATTTGTTTAAAAGAAGATTTTTATTGTAATATAATAAATGTTTTATTCGAGTCGCCGCACGTTAAAATAAGTATTTTAGCGAATTGGATTTAAAACGGTTCGCGGATTTAGTGTGTAACGAAGCGGGTACGAATATAATTGCATAGCAAGAAGTTTAGCATTTGCTTTATAGGTTTAATTTAACAACATTGAATTCAACATATGCGGTAAACATTGTTTAAGCCACATTCGCTGCTAAAACCCCGAACATGATCGAGTTTATTATGTTTATGGCATTTGTTTGGAACTTCATATTTTCTCTTTAATTAAATATATTTGTCTAACAAGTAAGGAGTAATTGGTGGGGTTATTCCGGCTAGCTCAATTGGATGCGTTGTCAGAATGCAGGGCTAGGCGCTGACGATCCGAGTATGGTTCGGGTTCGCTCCCAGGTAGAGGCTATATATTTAAAATTCACAGTACCGCTTTTTGTGCAGTGGCGGTCGTTAAAAGTCTCCCCGCACTTATAGTCAGTACGGTTTTCATTCAGTTAACCCGTTACCGATGCTGTGCAGTGATGATGACATATATAAGGATTATCCTACCAACCTTTTTGGGGATTTTCCCGGTTAGCTCAATTGGTTGCTTTGTCGGAATGCACGCGCTGTCACCGTGACGGTGCGTGTTCGCTCCTAGGTAGAGGCAATACATTTAATATGAAGACGTATAAATATCATCAGTTATACCATGTTTACAGGGACTGTGAGTGTAGACAAACATGTCCGAATGTGAGAGAAGAAAGATGTCGATCTGGCGAAAATAACTGCACATGCCAGAGAGATATATTTCCGTAAGGATTTTCTACCTTCCTAGCGTGTTTTTAAATAGTTTTATTTTCTTAAATCAATTGGCGCCAATCCTTGAAAAACGTCATTTAGTTCTGCAGACGAAATTGCTTATCAAACAATTACTTAAGAGTAATTCTACATAATTGTGACATTATTTTGTATAAAGACAACACGTTCTTGTTTTCGACAGAAATATTTTGAATTATGTCAGGTTATTGTAAATCATTACCCCATTGTTATAAAATTGAGATCGGAAACCAGTCTCAAACCTCAGACCAGTCTAAGATTTGAAACTGGTTTCCATTCTCAGTATTTTAAATCTTCAGCCCTGGTCTTAACAATTACTTTTTAAAAATGTTTGCTACTTATGTAAGGTGAGCGATCAAAGTTATGATGTTTTTGTTTTTAAGGCTGTACGGTCTTTGATATTTACATAAAACCAGAAAAATCAGAAAGGGTAATATGGAAATACCTGCAGTTGTCCGAGAAGAGTAAGATTTATTGTTTGTCACTGTTATTTCATCAAAAACCTTAAGGAAACCGTCATTTTGCTGACAATATTTCAATTTGTTTAAATACTTCACCACATTTTATTTATGGAGAAATAATCATTGGAGTCAATTTGATTCTTTACTGTTCCACATGACGTCATGACGTCAGAGCACACGAGGAAACAGACCGCTCGACAGTTCGCAAAAATGGACTTTTTTAAAATTTCAGAACACGGTCAAAACTACAAAATAACATTTATATAAGGTATCAGGTAATACTCTCAACTTGGTCACTGTTTGGGGAGAACAGTGAAAAGGTTTATCATTCTCGTTATTCCTGCTAACAAATGATAGTGTCTCTAGCGGCGACATCTCCTAGCCATGCAATTCCTGCGACGTAACCAACTGAGCTAACAGGGACAACGCCAATAAACGTTGATCGGATAGCCCTGATATACGTAACAATCACTGCATGACATCGGTAACGGGTTAATTTGCTGATAACAGTACTGACTAAATGTACGGGGGACTTTTTACGGCCGAAAAACTGCACAAATAGCGCTATAGGGAATTTCAAATGATAGTGTCTCTAGCTGGGAGCGAACCCGCACCGTCACAGCGACAGCGCCTACGTAGCCATGCAATTCCTGCGACGTTACCAACTGAGCTAACCGGGACAACGCCAATAAACGTTGATCGGGTAGCCCTGATGTACGTAACAATCACTGCATGACATCGGTAACGGGTTAATTTACTGATAACAGTACTGACTAAAAACACCTGCACTTCCGGCTAAGCTATCCGTCTACAATAACACTGAACACGGTGCCTTTATTCAGGCCCTTATAATACCCTACAATATAATCTTCTTTAAATTTAGTTTCTTTCCACATAATTTAAATTTACATTGACAAACAATTCACCATGCCATGGAGTTAATTTTGCCATCATTTGCATTATTTGGTATCGTACGTATCCAATCACTGTTGCAGAAAATTCGTGTTAACTGTTCAGATAATTTATTTGGGACGGTAAATTATCCTTCTCAAGAAGAATTCCAGAGTTCCAGTCCTATTCAGGCTGCACTATTTTCTCTCCCCACCCTTTGTCATAACTTTGTTGTCGAATAAAAGCTATTAATTAGATTTTAGAATATTTACAAGATTTCTTTGCTGCATTCTAACATTTTCTAACATTTTCTGGAACGAGTTTAAAATAAAAACTGTTTGACAAACTGATCAATTATGCCTTTACTCATCGTTAGATTGATCAACAGTTTGAATTAAGCTCATTCAAAAGAGGAAATACATATAACAATAATTTGACAAATATCGTTGCAAATTAAACACGTTCTTTTCAGTGTAGCTTATAGTATACAGATGCTTATGACCGAAAAGCCATTTGGAAAGCTAAAACTAGTGTTAGTGTAATACCTTTCAATATTTTTACTTCTCATGTAATTTAAAATGACGCATACATGTATACTTGCAATGCCCTACGATATAACCTATCAGCATGTTGAATGTCTGTCCCGAAAATTTAAGCCTTTAGCAAACAATCTAATCGGTTGAACACACATCCAATGTTATCCCTTGTATTTTCAATATACACTGTATATTTTATGACGTTCACATATTTTCGTTGTTGTAATTTAATAACGCAAATATCTTTTCGTGCGTACAAAGTTTATCGAAAATCAATATTTTAAGATATAAGACCTCTCATTTGATATCATTTTGACGAAAAATATATTTATTTATACTTAATGACTGTCGACCGATTTGGGGTTTTTGAAAAAAATGTGTAAAATGCAAGGGCTTCTTCCTTAAATTTTTCAACTCAAATGTTTTTCGTTATCTCAATAAACGCAATATTGAATATGTATAAATCTTTAATTGATAAATGCAATTTCTAATGATTGTGTCTATTGTGCATAATAAATGATATTATTATGAAAACTAAATTTTATTATTTTAGAATGTTACCTTGATTAAAATTGAATTTCTAACTTGCAATGGCACAAAATTGTGCAATGCTTTTCACAAAATGTATATGCAGAAAGTAATTATCTAAAACTAAAAAAAATGTTGTTTTAAAACATGTACATCACGTTTACAACACATTGAGACTTCAATATTTAATGTGATACATCATCTAGATTTTAGGGGATATTTTGTGCAAAGTCATTTGAAAATATCTCCAGGAACGACAACGTCGTAGGAATTTACAGTTATTTGTAAAAGTAATCATGAAGATTAATATGGTTTTTTGCAAAATATTGTGACAACAAAAGGTACATATTTGAGCCAAGTTACTTAAATGTGCATGATAGAGTTAGTCATTTAAGTTGAATTATAGTTCTGCTATTGGACCAAAATAGATAAAATAATTACATTAACTCCTTAACAGGTGTAAGTAACTGATTTGAAAAAAAAGGTTCTTTATATCATTTTACATTACCAAATGTATTGCGGTCCCCAATCTAATCATGCATCAACAATGTTGTTGGTCCATTTTTTAAAATGTTTAGTAACAATGTTAAAAAACTCTGATTATTGTAGAACACTTGTTAATCTGGGAGCACATTAACTGGAAATAAATAATGCCATTACATGTATCTGTAACCACTTTTGGATCTCTGTCTGTTAAGTATTTATACATTTGATTTATAGACTGGAAAATTATTGATATTTTCTTTGAATTTCCTTTTTCATTTGCAGATATGTAGACAGAACTATTGTAAAATTGGTAAATTTCTCTTAAAACCTTTCATATAATTAAAGAATATGTAAACTTCACTACTGATACAATTGCTGAAACATAAAATTACAAAAGAAAAATTATTGTATTTATTATACTAAGTGCAACTTCCAGTTGTCAGGGTAAAAGTCCATCTTAAGCAGATCCAAGTATTTTCAGATTTTCACATGTATTTAAAGAGGCAAAAAACCCATTGAACGTTGCAAGAAATGATTTTCTCCCTCGGTTATTTAAAGACCGTCCAAAACGTACGCAGATGGTATTTGCGACGTCTTTAACAGTAATAGGATTGGTAATTCTTTAATCTTACTGTAAAAAAATACATGTACCATGCACGGCAAATATAAAATATATAAAAAATTTTACTGAGCATGTTTGTAACCGAAATAAAGTTGCAAGTTTCACGTCGAATAGATCATGATTGACGCAATTCTATCCATATTTGTATATTAAGAAAATCCTTAATTACATATTAAAACCATTGTTTTGCCAGAGTCGTATCACCTAAGAATAAACGGTACTTCTCGCAAACGGCAAACATTATAACAAAACAGAACATAATTATGACTATAACACGTCTTTAGGTAGTACAATAAAATGCCAAGAGGCCTAATTAAACGAAAGCATTTTGGTGTTTGTGAATCATATAATTATATCCCCTAGAAAATTAATTATTTGTTTACTTGAAAAGCAGAATCAACACAATTTTTAAACCTCTTCTACTGAATTGTCTGCCTCAACGCTTGTTTTCACACTCCCAACTCTATTTTTTGTACAGTTATATTTTACGATGATAATAATGACAAAACATGTACCACCACCACCACTACTACCACCAATAACTGCTCCAGTATTGCCCTCTGCATCCTTTGCATGGCTTGCATCTCTGGTTTTTATAATTTCGCATGCATACCGCCTTGAGTATGAATCCCTCGACGATCTATTTGAAACAGTTAGAGAATTCCCACTCAGTTCATCGCAATGCTGGCAAATGTTTACTCCAAAATAGATTTTGTGATATTGTATGCAGGTTGGAATATCAGTGATACATGGCTGGTTGGCTCCATTGCTGCATTGAGCATCTTCATTAATTTCACATGTTTTCCATTGATTGTAACTGATATCCATCTGTTCCGTATAATAGTAAACCTCTTTTCCGTGATGAAATGGTCCATCTGAAGGACTAAGGCAATTCAACACGCTGCAAGGAGGGACCTGAGACACAATGTCTCGATAATGGACTATGCGCCAACTTTGAAATATGAGCTTGTCATGTGACTGTGCATATTCTTTGTCTCCAACTCGAGGCATGCCAAATGTAAACAGTGACATTTTATCGGGAGTAGTAACATTTTCATAAACGAGGCGCACGGCGGAAAGCGAGGCCATGGCGCCTCCTAGAGAATGTCCTGTGACAAAAACGTTATAATCTGAGTATAGTTTAACAAGTTTGGAAATCTTGTGCTTAATGCAATCATAAAGCCTCTCATGAACAGTTTTAAAGTACTCTTGAACTGTTCCTCCAGATACAAATGCGGCTTTACGTTTAAAACCGTTTGCAACAATGTCATCAATTAGTTGTTTCGTTGAAGAAGTTCCCCGAAAAGCCAGAACAATTATTTTCTCAGTGTGTGAAATGGCGGTGTATGCAAAGCATTCGTCATAGTCAAACGGAAAAAGCAAGCAACGTTGTCCAATTGTATCGATGACCGTATATTCTCGGTATTTATACGCCTTTTGAAGACATTCTTCTGGATTATTGGAGTAAGCAGCTGCCGAAAAAAGCGCATTTTTGAAAGCATTTATCTCATTATACATGCCACCAATATTCTCTTCATGGCAATCACTTGGAACTTTAATGCTGCCTGAACAAGGATTCTTCGTGGATTCAAACTCATGGCACTTCTTGTCAAGCGGACACCATGTGCACGGTGTGATCCAAGAGCTTCTGCTCCTGTTACAATCATTGCAGTTTTTGACAAAGCTGCAATCAGAAAGTACTGAAGGAAGAACCGAAATTAAAATTAAACAAATAAACTCCCACATATTTCTCTTGTATGCAATCTTTCTAAGCTTAAGTGGCATAGTGAACTGATTAAATCTACAAATTTTATATAGTATGTTTGTTGCGATTGATTTTATAGATAACCTAAAATCACCAGACTGATACTGTCAAGTGCTCACGCAATTCAATCGATCTAAGCTATTAAGGTGCTATGACAATTGTCATTGCACAGTCAGTGACAAAAAAGATAATAATCAAAATCTTTCTAACACTAATCATCAATGTAAATGATATCACGAGTAATGAGTTACTGACATCTAGTGTTATTTTGCGTAACACATGTATACAATATGAGATGTTAGTAAAAGTGTGCTTGAACTTAATTTCCTGGTCGCAGATATGGTTGACAAAAATATTAAAAAAATATCTCTCTTCATAATTAAAAGTTATTTTAAAATACCTAAGGTATTGGTGTCAATATCTTTTTACTCGTGTGAAAATTAGAATTGTCGTTTCCTTCGTTTTTGTATTCAATTGCGAATAGAATTTTACGGATTTTGCAGGTCTAACACTTTTCTTTACTGTTTTAACTTTTCTTAACGGATGCACTAACAGCATTGATTTATGTAAATGATATCACGAGTAATGAGTTACTGATATCTAGTGTTATTTTGCGTAACACATGTATACAATATGAGATGTTAGTAATTTAAGTGTGTTTGAACTTAATTTCCTGGTCGCAGATATGGTTGACAAAAATATAAAAAATATCTCATTTCATAATTAAAAGTTATTTTAAAATACCTAAGGTATTGGTGTCAATATGTTTTTACTTGTGTGAAAATTAGAATTGTCGTTTCCTTCCTTTTTGTGTTCAATTGCGAATAGAATTTTACGGATTTTGCAGGTCTAACATTTTTCTTTACTGTTTTAACTTTTCTTAACGGATGCACTAACAGCATTGATTTATGTAAATGATATCACGAGTAATGAGTTACTGATATCTAGTGTTATTTTGCGTAACACATGTATACTATATGAGATGTTAGTAAAAGTGTGTTTGAACTTAATTTCCTGGTCGCAGATATGGTTGACAAAAATATAAACAATATCTCATTTCATAATTAAAAGTTATTTTAAAATACCTAAGGTGTTGGTGTCAATATGTTTTTACTCGTGTGAAAATTAGAATTGTCGTTTCCTTCGTTTTTGTGTTCAATTGCGAATAGAATTTTACGGATTTTGCAGGTCTAACATTTTTCTTTACTATTTTAACTTTTCTTAACGGATGCACTAACAGCATTGATTTATGTAAATGATATCACGAGTAATGAGTTACTGATATCTAGTGTTATTTTGCGTAACACATGTATACAATATGAGATGTTAGTAAAAGTGTGTTTGAACTTAATTTCCTGGTCGCAGATATGGTTGACAAAAATATAAAAAAATATCT
The DNA here is from genome assembly GCA_038501625.1 of Corbicula japonica. NCBI lineage: Eukaryota > Metazoa > Mollusca > Bivalvia > Venerida > Cyrenidae > Corbicula > Corbicula japonica. The sequence continues at coordinate 24,967 of JAZAYU010001493.1, read as the reverse complement.
CATTTCATAATTAAAAGTTATTTTAAAATACCTAAGGTATTGGTGTCAATATCTTTTTACTCGTGTGAAAATTAGAATTGTCGTTTCCTTCGTTTTTGTGTTCAATTGCGAATAGAATTTTACGGATTTTGCAGGTCTAACATTTTTCTTTACTGTTTTAACTTTTCTTAACGGATGCACTAACAGCATTGATTTGTGCAAAGTTTCATGGATCTTTATTTTGCCTATTGAGAGATTTTAATAACCTTCTTTTTATCTATGACATAAAATGACTAAGGAGCAAAGCCTTTATCGACGTTACATTAAGTTACTAAAAAGGCATATAGACAAAGTCTCTTATTGTAGCAAAACATCGACGTATAAACGATAAAGAAATGTTCAAACTACATGTTATTTTAATTTCTTTGCGTGGATTCGGAGAATATTCTTTAAACTTGCACTTACATCATTTTAACTTCTGTTAGTAAAACAACAAAAAAAAAATAATTCCCAGCATTTTTTTAGGGAGAAATGGCATTTAGTGAAGGTAATGGTAAAACCAAACCTCACAAAATCGGCATTATAGTTTTTTTCTCCGTTAATGGTGATTCGTTTCCGTTTAAAGCAGTGTATACCGGTTGTGGTATACCCTCATTTAAAAAAAACAAGGTAACCGTTTTTGTGATCATTTCTTCTATAAAAAGTAAGATATTGGATCACAATATGATTTAAATGAAATCCCGACAATTTGAAAACAGATACATGTATTGGTACTGGTTTTATACTATAAAACATGTATGCGTACATAACTTGCGCTACGGGCTTGATAAAGATATAAACGTTACGTTGAGACACGTGGGTAGTGTAAATTTTGATATAATTAATGACCTGTCATTTTCGTGTGCTCTTCTTTTCAAGTTCTAAAAATTTGCAAAAAGTCTTTACCAAAACTGGAAAAATTAGTGACTACTTCACAGTATTTCATATCTATACAAATTGTTTTCACTTTTTATTATAAACATATCCAAACATCAAATCGAACGATTTATTTGAACAGTGCCTAAAAGTAAACCTGTGCGATCTGACAATTGATAGATAGTCAATGCATTATAACAAATAGAAAGTCTGCTTGAATTAAATCTTGATTTAACGGAAGAATACAAATAGAAATACATATTTATAATCAATTATTAAAAAGTGAAATATGCTTATCAAGAACGGCCATACTTTCAAGATACAGCCTCACAATTATAGTCAAAATGCAGAGTGGAAAAGAAATCGTATGCTTTAACTATACTTAATTTTAGAAAGGACAGCAAAGGAAAGAAATCCAGATGATTTTGTTTATTTTTTTTTCAGTTCTATTTTTTGTAAGCAGAAACAAAGAACTTACTAATCTTATTTAAACATTATAAAGTAAATGTACCTGTGGTAGGGAAAAACATGTATGAATGTAATGTTGAAGCTGTTAGTATGATTTTTACACGGGCAAAGCATTTAACTAAAATACTGTGTATAACAAAAAGTAGGATGAATATTTGAATTACACCTGAGTGTCTGGAATTTTCCAACCTTTATCGTTTTCCTATCATTCCGATGTAAAATCAAATATTTCAAGACAAAGTTTTCAAATATTTATCATATTTACATATCTGGATAGCTGAACGTTTTGCTACTTTGGACAATTAATCATTTATATGAGGTCATAAATTGAGTAGATGCCTGCATACAATACTTTTAAGGTACAGAAAAATGTATAGTCAAAATGTGCGACATATTCACTTAATATATGTAATATACAGAGTATTTTATAACGGTCGCTCCGAGAACTGCCATCTTGGAAAATCTACGAGTCATGTTAAAGATATATTTTAAGTGAAACGTTAATTATAAATAAAATCGTGTTTCGAAAATTTCTGCTTATCGCAAACTAACATAATCAGATAGTCTGAATAACTAGACTAAGTGTAATTTGCAAAAATGATTATTGTTTTCATGATGAAGCAGAAAAGCAATTCAACTTCCCACCTGCTACACCACTCAACAATCCTTATTGAATTGAGCTTTACGTTGGCATTTGCTCAATCAAACAGAGCGTGTAATATTTTCATATTTTTTGTGTTCGGTGGTTTTCAATTTTGTTTAAGTATGTGCTTGTGCGCATCTGAACACATTACGCACAAAATACAATAAATGTAAAGTTTGATTATAATTGATCTACAGGAAGTTAATTCGGTAAAATGGAATGTTTTTATAACATTTTTGACCGATACAACATGAAGAATGTTAATTACAGACACAATGGTCGCTTTGTATTGTATGTATTACATTGTTCTAAACTTATTGTAAATGTTCGGTCGCGAATTTCAATTCAATTTGGTTCTCTAATCAAAAATATTTGGAAACAGGGCATTAAAACTGCTTTGAAAATTAAAATTTATGTAGTGTGCTCTTGAAAGATGCGATGACATATGATCACTATCCGAAAAAAAAACACTTTAGGATTTTAAAGCTCCTGAGAATTCATCATTTTTGCAATATTTTTTTACATTATTTACAAAAGAATTTAATATCAATGGGGTATTAGAAATATTGGTTAAGGTCTTACACTTTCTTTTTGTGTAATCGAAACATTAATAGGCTAAAAGCAATCGCCATTTGTCGAATGAAATACATATTGCAAATCCAAGAATATGTACCTAAGTTCAGTGTTCTTAAAATATTTTATTACGATTTTATGTACACACTTTATATAAAGTATGAGTAAACGTTTTGTTTTACAATTTTCGATACATGTTGAACTGGAAAGATTCATAAACACATGTTCCAAATTAAGATACGTTTTCGGTCGGTGTGTTTAGTAACAATTATAAATTAGCCGCGTTAAGCGAATATGTGTTTTCGGAATATTGACGTCAAATGACGTCATCAAGTTGAGCAGACGACCTTGTTTATTTGGCATTTAAACTGTACTTAAATAAACTGGAATAAATACAAAAGTATATATTGCAGTGAAATATGTAGCTAAAATATCTTTCTGTTATTAATAAGTAGAATACGATATATATACAGATATATTCTTTTGAAAAATATCAAAACCTGAAAATTTCAAAATTTCAAGTGATAAGACACGTTTTTCTAAATTGCACCTTTTTACGACATTATTATAAAAGTCTTCGATTCTTTTTCAATTATTTTATAAGCCTCATACAGACCGAACAAGTTAAACCTAATAAGTTTTTTTTAAGTAATGGCAATTACAAAATTCAATTTAAGACTTATATTTAACTTCAGGTTTTAGGACTGTACTATTTCCGCCAAACATCGACTTATGCCGTCACTAATTCGTTTTTTCCGAACATCGATTCGTACGTTTCCGGTTGATACTATTTTTCGTAAAAGGAGTATACTCTTTAGGTGTTTTCCGCGATTATGAAGTCATTAATAACTACAGTACTGTGAACGTTTTAGGTTACAAACGAAACGCACGATACGCGATAGACGGACGCACGTTAAACGATAGACGGACGCACCATACACGATAGACGCACGATAGACGTTGCACGATATGCGATACACGTTTTTGACATACAAATGGTGGTGCCTCGATCTAAATTTAACGAAAATGTTCTTTTCGCATTGCAAATCAATGTATAATTAGTACCACGAACTTGTGTTTCGCTGATATATTAATCTTTTTTTCAATTAATTGACTTTGCTGTCAATTGAAACAACAACAACGTTTTTAATTAGGAAGTGTCTCCGGGTCCGGGTCCGGACCTCTAGACTTTTGGTCTAGAGGTCCGGATCCGGACCCGGAGACAATCCATATAGAGTTATCTCGGGGTCCGGGAAAATTACTGTTATAGATATTATGCAGTGTATGTGATATTTTCTCAAAAATAATATTATTTATCATCTTATTGTATCATTAAGATGTAATTTAGTCATTAAAATTTTTAATTTAAGAATTTTATTTCAGTTTTAAAGACCAAATAATTCGACCTGTAAAGCTCGTGTGAAGTATAACCAACGACACGTTCCAACTGCGGTCTAAAGTACTTTAATTGATAAGTAAAGCTGTAATTGCATATTGCGTACATGATCTATCGTTGATTTGTTGTATTGTTGATGATAATGGTTGAAAATAATATATAATTTAATAAATAAATTGATACACAATGAAAATTTGTTTGTGTTTTTATTATGATCCTACGCTTATTGTTATTGGAATATTTTACTATTTAAACAGACAAGTGAAAAACTACAGTTAGCAATGTATTTATTGTTATTTTCGACAAAGATGTCCAGGTGTCTTGATTGGCCCTCATTGGCCTTCTCAAAATATACCGCACAATTGAGTACTTACACCTTAATGTGAAGACAATTAGGGCCAAAAACTTCGAAGAGCAGGCTTTAAATTAAGAGTTTAGCGTCAGTTGTCTGGTGTCAGTGTCAGTGGGAAGCATGGCACACAAGTTTCATATCGGTGAAAAATTCTGTGATTTTGTTTCGTTAAAAAGTAAAATTAACTTGTATCAAAAACAGGAAAATGTGTAACTTTTCAAAGAGATTCAAGACTTTTAAATGCTCCAAAAATCCGTGCTCCAATAAAAACTTTAAGGATAGGATTAGATACTATGAAATCGCGTATAGTTAGTTGTATTCATTGTGGCAAAAAGTTAAAATGCCAGGGGAGATGGCAAGAAGACTACCAGGTAAGTGTCCATCATTATTTTTGATAATACATGCCAACAAAAGTCGTGTTTAGTATTTAGCAGTTCCATAAATAAATCTATTAATTTAATAAGTAAAAAGTTATTCCGAATATTTGTCAGCTGAATTAAATCCGCTTGAAATCAGCATGTTTCGTGGTTTATACACAGCTTACATCTTAATACCATTGTCATGAATCCACATGACCCATTTCCAGACTCTCAGGACCCCTTATTTATCTATCTAGATTTCTTGTACAATGAATATCCTTTACTTCTATGTATGTTTGAGCAAGATATGACAATAAATAATGATTTTCTGTGTGAAAATGTTAATCAAAACAAGCCGATAAATGAAAAAGTGCTGATTTTGACCAGGATACATCATAATAGAAATGGCTAGACCCATTTTCAGACCCCAAGAACCCCTAAATTATCTATCTATATGTCTTGCACAATAAATATCCTTTAATTTTATGTATCATTAAGCACAATATGACCATTTATTATGACTTTATGGATGAGAATGTTTGTAAAAACAAAACGACAAATAAAAAATAGTTCATTTTGACCAATTCATAACATACAAAATTGACCATACTCAAAGACATCCACTCAAAACCCCTAATATATCTAACTAGATGTCTTATACAATAAATATGCTTTAATTCAATGTATATCTGAGCAAGATATTATCTCAAATAATGATTTTATGTGTGAAAATCTGTATCAAAACAAAAAAGATGGGAAAATTGATTCCATCATTATACAGAAATGCCCTTACTTACATCCAGACAAACAGTACCCCTTAATTATCTGTGTATAATTCTTCTACTATGAATATCCTTTAATTCAAATAATATGTAGTCCTGACCAGTTTTATTTGTTAACCCTTGAAAATTCATTAACAGTAATCAAAGTACATAATTATGTATGAATATTTTATATATAATATCAACCATTTTCACTTTAGTGTGGTTCATTTTGTATAATTCTACATGTTTACAGAATAGAATATTCCTTAAACACTAACTGGGGTCAAAATGCTACAAAAATAACAATAACAATAAAGTTAAGTAACCTCACTGAGTCAGATATTGAAAAATATTTTTCAAAATCAATTTTATTATTTTTATGATAAATAATTTTGTCGCGACAAGAATCGTTGGAAACTTTTTTTCCATTCAGTTGTTTTAAAATATCCCAGTTAAGATTTTTGTCATTTTTGTTAGATTCTGGCCCCAGTAAATGTAATCAGCCTGTTTTTATTCCTAAAAACCTGTAAAATAATATAAAAGCATTAGGAGAGGAGAAAACAGTTACTGGCATGTATAATATAATGATTTGATAGTTTTCAAATGTTTTTTATTAAGGATTTTGTATCTTAATATATTTTTGTCATTCTTTGCAAATGAATCGGAATACATTTTGCCTGAAAAATATTTGTCAAAATCAATTTTATTATTTTTATGATAAATAACTTGTCGCGACAAGAGTCGTTTGAAATTTTTCCCCATTTAGTTGTTTTAAATATCCCAGTTAAGATTTTTGTAAGATTCTGGTCCCAGAAAATGTAATCAGCCTGTTTTTATTCATTAAAACCTGTTACTTAATATAAAAACATAAAGAGGAGAAAACAGTTACTGGCATGTATTATATAATGTTTACATATAAACGTACTTGGATGATTCTTCGTGAATATCTTGGAATGCATGTTACCCAAAAATGTATTTAGTAGAAATCCTGTTACCATTTTATATAATAAATAATATGTTACAACAAGACTGTTTGACATGTTTTCAACCGGTTTATCAAATAATGGAATTATCTGTTTGATACGATGATCCAGGGACAAGAATTATATAGGATTGTGTCATTGAAAAATCAAATTGCTTCATTTATTTAACATCCTTTTTTTTTTAATTGTCAAGACACATTTTCAAATGGTGTGGTGGGTTATTATGGTTCGGTATCGGGTCAAGAAGGCCCAAAACCAAGACGGCCCGGTCCAAGACGGCCCACTTGGTGAGTCAAGACGGCCCAATGTGGTGGGTCAAGAAGGCCCACTTCGGTGAGTCAAGAAGGCCCGCTCTTTTTTCATAACAATTATTGTTAAATTAATAAATTTGTTGATAATAAATTATAAAATGAAGATTTCCTGTAATTATCACTCCATTTTCGATTAACAAATTTAAACAGTAAATCATACCATTTCTTTAAATTTAATGAGACCTTTAACGTTGTTTTAGCATTGTTTTGTTGCTGTTTTTTTTTAAGTTTTTATTATCATTATCATAAATATTGAGATACATTAAGTCGAGTGAACAACATAAGAAACAGTTAGAAAACAAAAGTGATTTATATATAAGATATATTTAAGACCGGCACCACTTGTTAAAAAAACTGCCACAAAGTCCACAGAAATGACGCACGTTTTTTTGTTAAACTTATTTGATAGTTTTTGAGTTAAAATTGAGGGTCAAACAAATTTTGATCTTCCTTTTCAAAATCTTTTTTAGCCGATTTTCAGACCAAAAAATGTTTCATTCGCGAAATATTAGAGGCACGATTTCCCAGAATTGCAGGGGAACGTTTAAATACAGCGATCTAGAGCTGTGGTATGCGGCGCATGCAAAGTCTTTATTTGGTTGTTTTTTTAAATTCAATTTTATATTTACTAAAATCGTATTTTTCTTTCCTAAAATATTTTTAATGAATTACACATTAGGATACAAATTTGAACTCGACCGTGTTACTGTTTATGGTCACTAATTGCCACGTTATTCTCACTAGCCAGTTTGCCCGGAAGAAGGCAGTGACACGTTTAAAAAGGTGTGAAAATCATTTATGGCATAGGCAATTTCAGTGCAGATTAGGGGACAATATTTAATTAAAATGAAAAGAAATTATTTCAAAACACTGTTTTATTATTGTAATATTAAACAAACAAGGTTAGAGAATATTTCAATCAATTAATTACCGAGAGTTAGAGAATATGATAATTCTACGCACGTTTAAAACACAGCACATGTGAAACAACACCACATTTAACTGTCAATGACACACAGGGCCATATTATGCCGCACACAAGTCTCAAGATCAAATTATCGTTTAAATGAGAAAGTGATTAACTAATAAAAGAGAAACACTTTTTTTACTTAAATCTCACAATATTAACCGCCAATTAAAATACCTGGCAATTAAAATATTTTACAATTTAAACGTAAACAACAAAGCTGTTTTCTTCGTTTTTTTTCGCGAATAACAATTTTTTGTTATGAAAATTTATTTGTAAAAGATATTATAATTAAAATAAATACTGTGTATATGATAATTTTACGTCATCAGACTCAGCACACATGGAATTCCTTTTATACTTTGAAAATTAATGGTTGAAGACAGAAGACATCATCGTTAAAATACACAAAATATAATAAAATATTTCGTTTGTTTTGTTTATAACCTCTCCCACCTAGAAGAAATAAAGGTATCTATCTAACTTAAAAAATTGCAAACCAATTTGAAAACACCAAAAAAGTTTAATGTATCATATTATGTATGCATCTACCTATTAAAAAGCTATTAGGCCTTCTTGACTCACCGAAGTGGGCCTTCTTGACCCACCACGATAGGCCGTTTTGACTCACCAAGTCGGCCGTCTTTGACCGGGCCGTCTTGGTTTTGGGCCTTCTTGACCCTGACCCTTATGGTTCCCAATGGCACACACTGTGACACAGCTCTTGACACTTCAGTTTGTTTGTTGATCCAGAAGATTATCACTGGCTTCACTGCATAGCTTTATAAGATGCCTTGATTGTATATACAAGGCACCAAATAATTCATAAACACTGCGCCAGGACATTTCCTATCTGTCAAATCGTTTCAGTTCATCCGCTACTGTAGTCCAGTTCTATTTCAGCTTAAAATCTAAGACAACAGCGTCATTGTTGAAAGAAAAAGACATTCTTAACAACGATGCTAAATAAACAATTTTCAGAATGTATTTTCCACTAAATATCCAAGATTTTATTTTAACATTTTCACTTCCGTTTTTCATTTGTTGTTTTTGTTGACGGGAGTGGTCTAAAATACAAACCTTAATAACGTAGACTGTTACACACTGTGTATACTATCTATAGATATATTTCGTGTAAGAGATTTCTAAAAAATGAAAATGCTATCAAAATATTCGACGAATGATTAAATTTGCATATGGGAGAAACTGATGTACGTTACACGATGCACGTTAGACCATTAAACGCACGATGCACGATAGACGGACGCACGATACACGTTAAACGGACGCACGATAGACGTTAGACGGACGCACGATACACGCAAATTTTGTAACTTTAAACGTTCACAGTACTGTATATCAAATAATAACACAGTGCGGATATAAAATTGATGTAAATGAACAAATATTTTCATAACAAGGACTCAAAATAAGTCTTTTAGCGAACAACACTCCGTAATAAATAAAGCTTATATGAAATTGCCCAAGGTTTTATCAATCCTCCGTGGCTTAATGGTAACGCTCAGGACTGTTCATTTTGACGGACCCGGTTCAATCCTCGGGAGAGGAACCTTTTTCTTTCCCTTTTTCTTCTTTTTTTTTAAATTATTGTGAGGAAATTTTTGAAAAATAGTATAATCAATAGGTTTAAAATTAGTAAATAATTGGTATTTTTCTTCATCTTCATTTAGTAGCCATAAAAACTGAAATATTGTAATGATATTATTAGAAAATACTGACTCTTTTATAATACAGCAACAGAATCACGATACGAAACTAAAATGATTATGGAATCTGTATTTTCATTTAGGAAAATGTTGCTATTTTATTGTTTCTATAATTGAACAGTAATTTTGTGATACTTGTCTTATAAAACTAATTTTATTTGTTTGCACGAAGATTTTTTTCCTTTAAAAGAATGCTTTGGTTGCTATGGTTACGGTTGCCCAAAATACTTTTTTTTTAGGTTAAATGTTAACCAGCATAGCTGATTGCTTGCTTATTTCTTGTTTTTCAAAAAAGTTGAGGGGGTATAAAAAATCACCATTCCTAAACCAAGCCCTTTTGTTTTTGTGGTTTTTAACAATTTGGTCTGGGCCATAGGCACCTATTATATAGGCCAATAAAATGAAAACGAAGACGGCGATGTGCTTTTTTTTAAACTATTTGATTCTGCATGTATACACATTGAAGATAATTTTAATGTATAACACAATTATTTTACTGCATTAAACATGCACAAAAATTACAGATAAAAACTTGCTTAATTTTTGCATGTCGGAAAAATGTGCATTTCCGAAGATGGGGTACATTTTAAAAAAGTCAATTCATAAAGTGTTAGAAATAAATTCTAAACAAAATGCTTGTTTTTTCCTGTTCAGTTATGATGTCCTTAAACAATTAGCCTTTATTTTAGAATATTTTACAAGGTTTCAAAGAAATAGAGATGAACTTAGCTTCTAGTATGTTTGATTTTACAGCCCATTTTCCGAAACAGAGGGTCTCCTTCTAAAATACTAAATTTCTCGAGTTTTTTTTAAAACTCGTGTTTAGATGTCTAAATGGATGGCTTGGAAATAAAAAACAACAAAATCACAATCTGCAAAAGTGCATATTACAGTTCTGAAACCTTAATGTAAAATAATGTAAAATTTACTATTCGCAAGCCTTTCCGCAAGCCAATATTAAAATATTCAAACGATTAATAGTTTTAGCAACAACATATAATTTAATGTTTGTTAGAAACACTGTTATGCAATATCGAACTCCCTACAAAATTACTTTTATTACAGCATTTAAACATACATGCGTCCCAAATATTGCAAAAATAACATAGCATTTTCCTACAAAAATGATTTTCGGTTCATAATTAATATTGTTTTCATTTACAATTATAGCACTTTTTTATTATGTACAGTGACACTTACTTTAATCATCCTCGGAGACCCAGTGGTGATTCCGCTCGCTAAATCAACCCCTGGGACAATTAGTTGAATTTTATCCGATTTACCGCTTAACGAATACTATCATTTCATTGGTTTCATCCTAATTTTCGGATGAGCGAGATCACCAATGAAAATGATCCTTACATGAGAGCGGTTATCTGATTGGACCACACGCTATCACGCTTCGTATCGATTTTCCGGCGTCAGATTCAAAGCTTTTCTAGCTTATTGTCCCGGGGGTTGATGTAGCGAGCGGAATCACCACTGGGTCTCCGAGGATGTACTTTAATATAGACGTGGAAGAAAGTTAAACCACCGATCATATAATTTACAAAGTGCAATAAAATATACGAAAAAAATCATATAAAATGTATAGATAACCCCAAAGCCATGCAGATTTGGTGCCATTCAACAAGAGACAGTCACGGTAAATACAATCAGATCCCCATAAAAATGATTGCTTATGACATTCTGCATGGTATTTGAAATTAGCACATTGCCATTAAGGAAGGAACATGTAATTGATACGGATAACTGCACTCAAAGTGAAAGGTTATATAAAACCGTCTATGAACGTAAATAATATTTGGTTGCTCTGTTACTTGTCATCCGAGGAAATCAACCGTGCAATTTGTTGTCTTTCCAGTAGAAGTATCCACTGCTTTTACCTCTATCTCAGTTCCTCCAAATATAAAACTCACTTCGATTTGTCTTTCTTTTCTTTCTTTTTCCATCGACTCTGGTTCATGTAGAAATAAACTACCAATTTTACGGCAATCTGGCCCAGTAACTACGAATGGCTTTGGATCAGATGAAGCGAAGATGTCAAGTCTGATTTTGGTTTCGTCATCCTGGTAATATCTTCTAGGTTTTGTTTCCTCGCCAAGTTTTACTGTTTGGTTGATTTTGACATGTTTGTCAAATAAGTGTCTGCATTTCATAGTTCCATCCTTACCAGCTGTTTGTTCACAAGGAGGATGCTTACAGGAAGGGGATGTTATGTGACGTGAGCTTATACCATATGTAAACTTACATACTCTTTCTGCAATTGTTTTCGGATTATGACCAAATATAACCGCTCCTTTCAAAACTGCGAGCCCTGCCTCGTCGGGAACAATTATCTTTAAACTGCTGAATTTTACTCGGACAGCTTCTTGCAAAATCGGTGACTCTGAAAATCCGCCGACCATCACAATAGCCGAGCAATCTTGGACTTTCGGTTGCCCCAGAAGCATTTCCACATGTTGTAGGGTATTTCTAATACTTTCGTCAAAGAATGATCTCATGACATCTGCGTCCATTCTCACTTTGTCCCCCATAACAATAAGCATTTCCATGAATTTAGTCTTGATAATGCATTCTTGCAATGTGCGACCGCTGATCTTGGTAACAGTATCAAAGAAGGAAAGCGGAAGGCGTAAAGTGATTTTAGCGTTGTTGTTCAATGACGTCTCCCTTTTCTTTAATTCGAAGTTACGAAACAATTCGATATAGTCTTCCATGTGGCCGTCTTTGAATTTTGAGACAACTTCTTTTCCTAAACATAAATTTAAAATACTCATAATTTAAGCAAAGTAATTCGCGGCGAAAAATTGATATTATGCGAGCAGGTTCTTTTAGTCCTATAACAAAATTGGCCTTAAATATTAAATATTTCAAGTTATTTTAGTCATAATTGTGTCAATTGTCATTAGTTCGTGGCGGATTTCAGTGCGGGCATTCTTTTCGACCAATACCTTACTTTGGCCACGAATTTCCCGTGTCTTTTTACAAATGCATTTTGTTTTTAATTTTAAGTTTGAGCCTATGTTTTATATGAAAATATTCAGAATATGTTGGACATTTGCCAGAAATATGCTGATTTTGCAACATTTTCAAATTAAAAAAATATGCATATCTAATATTTGTTTGTGTAAGTTTGTCCCAAAGAAAACGGATTAATATGATAAATAGCAAACGTTCGATGTCGATTTAATTGAGAATTTAGATAATTTTTGGGCCACGTTTGAGTCTTTCGCATATCTATCATTTTGATCGTTTATTCAGTTGTATTACAAGATTTCAAATAAAGTTTTAAATGATTATACACCGCTAGGCACAGTTGAAATAATCATTATACTGTTTATGGGTCCATACCTACAAGCTCTCCGAGAAAATGTTCAAAAGCGTTGTCCACCTTGGTTCCGCCCCAGTCTCCTCCACTTGCTTTGTGTAATTCACGTATCTCTCCGCTTTTCTTTATCTGATGTACAGTGATATCAATCGTGCCTCCTATAAAGTTTTCAAAACATTTTGTAATAATGCAATTGTTGGCTGGCAAAGAACTCTACGTTGAATGTTTTATGCATAAACCTGAACGTAAAATTTAAAAAAGTTTGCTTGTACAAATTACAGTTATATTGATGTCCAACCAATAATAAATCAGTTTCACCACATCGCAATAACAGTAATATTGGCAAGGTTAGAATTTTCACTGAAATAACCCCAGCAAATATCCGTAAAGCATAATCATACCACAATGTAACTTTCTACATTTTAATGTCTTGATGCATTCAAATGTTTCTTTTTATGCAACGCTTTATAAAATTCACATTTGATTATATGGTTTGGTTCTTCAAAAATTCATTTGCTAGCAATATTGTTATTATCCATATGCACGACTGCGTTGCTATTGCTTCAGGCGTGATGCGCAAATTTGATAAAATATATGAAAAGGGAACTTTGAAGACCCTCGACCACGACAAATATGAAACTATTGCAGGCTCGGTTTGATTGAGCCTGTTCATGTTAAAAACAGAAATATGCTATGGTGAGGTTTGAAAACAGTTTTTTTTTCAATGTCATAATCATTATGATTTGTGCTTAATGCGCTTTCTGCATCCTCAATCTCGAAGTATATAAGCATCTGATCTATACCAGTCCCGTAATGGTCTGTTTGTGGCACCATGCACAATTATTTTTTATCATTGTATAGGAGCGGTTTAATTTATATACAAAACAATTTACAATACTTATATAATTTATGATGTTTTGAAAAGGAATATCATTTTAGAAATGTTTATCGCACAACCTTAGTTAAAACTCATAAGCCTATTTAACATACGTTACCTCAGACCTCGACCAATCCGTGAATGTTATATTTTTGTATATTTTGCGGGCACCTGTTTCTGCCAATATCTCGCACGAATTAATGATGTTCATCTGCGAAGTTTGTTATTGTATTATGTTCCAGCAATATTGCATGATATGTCAGGACAGGTTTTAGAGATTCTTCAGCAACGAACTCACAATTATTTTATTTTTTAAATAATATCAACCAAAATATAGATATTCAATTGATTGCTTTAAATACAGTAGTATAAACCTCTGTCTACCCGACAAGTATACAAATTTCGTCGGTCAATTGCTCCCGAGTAGCAGAAACACGGCAATAACTTTCAACAACGTACCTCCAGCATCTAACACAAGGTATATTGTTCCAGCTTTAAATGAAGCCAACGATTTTTCTCGTCCGAGAGTCTTTTCGACAGGCAGATGTCTACATAGCAGGGAAGCTGCTTCTGGCTCTAAGCAGATAGTTAATTTATCAGCAGAAATGCCAGCCTGAAAAAATATAATGCATTCATTGACACAAACGTATAAAACAGCATCAGATCTTCCTAGACGATTTGGCATACATGTATTTAAAATAAACATTTTAATATAAAGCATTCATTATGTGAAAAAGTTTAAGTGGCACTAAGAAATAACAGTTCTAATTAAATAATTTGTCGGTGATTTCTTACGCTTTCGTTAATTGTTTGTTTCGTCCATATTGAAACTGATTATTGTAAAAGCATGCTCTTTTCTCCTCTCTGTTTTTTGGCTGTGTTGGGATGATGTGTTTGCAGGATGTGGTCATTCCTAATATGCATATATCATTTTGTATATAAAAAAAATGTTTAGATGTTTCCTTTGCAGCATTTGTCTCCGTAGCAACGTATTCGATAATAATTATAACGGATTTTGTCGCGATACATCTGTAAAAAGCCTATTGGTAAAGAACCATAGCAATTTGGATTGGAACACAACGTAAGTTTGATAAAAAACAACAACTAGGTTTTAGATTTTTATTTATTTAAAAAGTTAACAAAACAATTTTAAGAAATCATACGCTCTCAGCTGCCTCTCGCATAAATTGTTTAGCAGCGTCATTCCAGATTGCTGGTACTGTCAGCACCCAATGAATCTCGTTGGTCTTCATATTACCGTCAGCTAGTCGCTTTCCAGACGTTTCAATCAGGTCATCTTTGAGATACTGGATTGAAAGTTTGAACACTGTCTTCGCTGGAAGTTTCTTACCAGAGGCATCTTCTATCAGGATGTTCCGCTCAATGCCCTACCAAGTTGAACAAAAAGAAAAAGTTTATCCGTGAGACTAACAGAATCGTTATATCTAAATATAATAGAACTAAAATTTAATGTTCTCCAAAGTATAGCAAATTCCGTCTCTTATCATAAAAATATATTTTAAAATACCACTTACTCCTAACTGACCTCTCTACATGTTTGACTCTCGTCAACTTTGATATAAATAGTTCGACTTGCAACTTACAATTCTGTTGAATAGCATCATCTTAAATCGTTTGAAGAAGTACCATTCCTTGTGACTTTTTTCTAGAGCCAGTTCTGCGTATTTGTTTTCAGCTTCATACCCAAAGGAGTCTAGAGTTTTTCCATCGGATTTGATTAACACGCATGTTGGTCCTAAACAAATAAATAAAAAAATGTTTTCCTAAACTGTTTGATATGCATTGCCGTTTACAGAAACAAAAAATGCATAATTGTTAAAATGCCGTCTTGAACAAGGTTTTTAACGCGGATATACAAAGTCAGTCAAATACTAAATTTCATTTTTTTATGCAGAAAATAAATAAATAAACGTAGGTCAGACTTTGGCGATATATGAACGTAACGTTTTTATTAAAAGGTTAAACCTGCGGTTAAACTATTTGTATTTTCATTACTATCCTGTATTGTTCATTAAATGTCTAGTCTTTTCGCTCCATTTAATCATGTATGAAATCAATACTGAGTTAAAGCTTAGAGTATTTTTGTTAATTATGACGCACAAAATGTATGTTTAAAACAGTCGGTTAGTCATCTGAAAGTATGCGTAGAAATTTAAAATAAGCAAACTGAAATAAACACTAATGAACTAAATAAGTTATCGAGACATTTGACTTCACTAACAGGTAGTCACAGGAAACAAATGGCTAATTTATAACCAAACCATCGGTTGAACACATTAAATTTACTTGTTGATGTTTATGGTATTATTTAAGGATTTATAACATAAATCAAATAACGAACAACCTTTTGGCTGTTTGAAGTGTGCGAGTTTCATAGTACTTAAAATATTTGATTTATTTAGTCGGACTACTACATGTAAAATTTCTTATTTTTGTGTCGCCGACTCGAACAAAACGGGATAAATAGTGATTTCTTTGTCTATCCGTTCGTTCGTCCATCGGTCCGTCCGTCTCGAAAACTTAACGTTAAGAAATATAACCTTTTTGAGACACCAGCTGTCCACCAATCCAGTTCTTAGCAGATATTTTAACAGGATCTCGTTCATATTCATGTTTAAAGGAAAATGCCCATCCGGAGTATGTGGTTCCAAAGTCGATTGCGGCAACTAGTAGATGTCCCATTATTCTGATGTTTACTTGCTCCGCCCCGTCGCGTACAGCAGATGCTTACTCAAGGTTAAGTGTATGTCTGTTGGATTTTCTCGAAAACAAATTAGATTAAGGTGCTGTATACTATCAAATCTGAAACAGAAAACAGTATACTGTCACCGAAATGTTTAAGGTAAGAGCAATATCGCAACCACTTTACAATTGGAAAAAATAAATGCAATATATTATGAGATAATTAATGATATAGTGTTGCAAAGTGACTAAGTGGCTTTAATATATGCAAAGTAATTGTTTTTTTTCTGTACGTATTGCTTCCCTTTTTTCCAAACTATGTTATAAATACCGTACCAATAATCGTAGCATATTAAACTCGCCATTGTCGCGTTTCAAGTTACGTTCTAATTGTTCTAATAAGCGATAATCAATTCAGCTATTTGTTAACAACTACCTAAAATGTATATTCAATATCTTATAATGCCTTTTTGAAAATGTCCAAAATGAAATCTTAAACGACAAAACGTGTTTAACTAATCAATAAGTAAACTAAAAAATAAAACATCGCAAGGGTTTACTGGGGCACTTCACGGGAAAAATGTATCTTTGTGATAGTTTTGACATTCAAGTCGTTATTTCAATTATTAGAAACAAATTATATTGATTTATTATTGTCTTTACATGTTTTTATTATTTCCTCATACGTAATTGATGATTTTGTTTCCCATTTTGACCAAATAAGGTGTTTAAATGAATAATTAGCAATGTTGCAATGTCGTATTGTAAGTTTTATGATATTCACTTTTAAACTCTTAAACCCCTGCCACCGTCGTGCAACCAACGACAGCTACATGTACATGTATCATAAACACTAGAATGTGTCGTGTGCTTGTGATGTACAAGTAGGCATATTAATTTTATGCTTTTCAGTGAAGTAAAGAATTTTTCCGGTGAAATAACAGTGGTATTTCACTGTTTTCAAACAGTAAAATATCATTTTTATTTTCACTGTTTTTTCACTTTGGTACCAAAACGTTTAGAACATTCCGAATGAGAACGTTTAGAAAACGGGTAGCCTATTTTGGTATATGACATCTTGACGTCACGTCATTGAAAAAGGTTTTGGCGCAATTTCATGCACTTTTTTTGTAGAATTCCCGTAAATTGTGCTTTAAAGCATAAAATAAGAAGATCATTTGTTTTTTCCAGTGAACGATAGAAATATATTTAACTCATGAACTCCGGAATTAAGTATTTTCAATCGTGGCTTCGCCACTCGTGAAAATACGAATGCCGGAGCTCACTCGATGAAATATATTTCTATCTTTTACTGGTAGAAACAAATATCCTCTATATCTCTATTTAATTGATCATTTCTAACAACCTTAAAAAATGTGAATATTATTGTAAAAATCATTAAAAAGTATACATGTAATTTTAGAAATTACAGTGATTTATAGGGAAATTAGAATTATGTACAGTACTGTGAACGTTTACGGTTACAAACGAAACGCACGATACACGAAAAACGGACGCACGACAAAACGATAGACGGACGCACTATACACGGTATACGCACGATACACGATACTGCCGATTCATATAATTTGTGTACGAGATATCTAAAAATTTGAAAATGCTATGAAAATATAAGATGAATGGTTGAAATTCAATGAATAAATTGAATATGTAAGTAACTTATTCACGTTGTACGATAAAATTAAAGACACGTGATGCACGATACACGATATAAGGACGCAGGATGCACGTTAGACGGACGCACGATACACGTTAAACGGACGCACGATACACGATAGACGGACGCACGATAGACGCAAATTTTGTAACATTACACGTTCACAGTACTGTACTATATACATGTCTGCAAAATATTTTGTGATTTTCCACCCATGTGCGCGAAGACACCAACAAACTGTCTTGTTATAATTAATATCCTAACGATGGTATCAATTTCTCAAATTATTATACAAATTTGCAAATCAATTCAAATTTAATATAATATATTGAATACTTAACCCGTCAACCGCTATATTTGTTTCTTTGTTCGTTTGATTTATTTCAGAATTTGTGTCTCGTTGCGCTTAGTATTGACAAAGACGTTGCAACACGATCTCTAGATAGTTGTAACTGGAGTAACTTTAGATTGGTACAAAGTCTTTGTAGTGAAATCATTCAGACTATTATTTATAGTTTATTTAATCTTGGCATATTGCTTCATTTTGATTTATATATTTCTAATCTTTCGTTTTTTTGAGTAGTAATATCACTCCTGAAAGATTTTACGGGTCGACATTCACATTTTGTTTGCTCTGTTTTATGAATGAACTTAATAATCTTATAACATTTCTAAAGTTGCTATGAGGTTGTTATGTTGAATTGTTTTGCCACTGACCGTTCCAGTGCGGTAACCATATGGTTCTCATATTTCGTATGCTCTGTTTTAGAGTACGAATTGACGTAATAATTTTATAACATTTGTAAAGTTTGCTATTAGCTTCTAATGTTGAATTGTTTTGTCACTGACCGTTCCAGTGCGGTAACCCATAGGGTTCTCATTTGTGGTAATTGCTTGTGTTGTCTGTTTTGAACATTATAATGTTATCTAAAATGCGAGCTCTCTCTCTCTCTATCTCTCTCTCACTCTTCTTCTTCTCCTCCTTCTTCTTGGCTGTGTTTCGAGGCTGTGTCTTCTAAATGTGGCAATTCCTGATATGCATTATTCACTTTTCGGACAGGGTATCGGAACAAAATAGAAAATACTTTTGTAAGTCTATCGCAGATACCGACTTAATAAAAATAAAAACAATTGCATTTTGATGCTCGTCTTTGCTACAAGGAGATTTAATTTTCAAATTGAAGGAAACAAAAAGCATTATCAATATCTCCACGAAATTCCTTAAATTCATCGGTTAATTTAAAAAAATACATGACTCCTCTACAGCGCTCAGTAGATTTCATTGCTCACCAGTTCTGTAGCGCACTGGTGGCGGAAGTTTATGGGATTGCAATCCTGTATCGGTCAGTTATTTTTTCTCACTGTGTTCTAGCTAATTTAACTCCATGTTCTCTGTCCTCGGGCAGGAAATCCAGTACCTAAACTCTTTTCTTGAAATTGTCTTAAGCTACTGTTTTTCTTTTATACAGTATATGTGGATTAGAGTTAAGTCACTATCGAAATCTGCAAATGGTCTTTAAAAAACTTACAAATCCAAGACGGTTATTCCTCAGATTTATCGGAGGCTAGTGTTTGTGTCGTTTTGAAATTCAAAGTTGTCTTCAACCAACCAATTTACCCAACATGTTTGCTTGCAACACCCCACAAACTTAAAAAAAAACACATAAAATGCTGATGGATAAGTAAAACTATTTTCCATGCGGTTTTCCTGTTTTCGAATTTAATGTCTCTTATAAAATGATTTTTTGTTAACTAATCAAGTAACTGACATTGTTTGCAATCTCATTTTAATATAATCTTTATTTTTGTTGAAGTTAACTTTAAAGTAAATACTTACTAATTCTTATATTAAAATCACGAAGATTTGAATAATCATATTTATGAAAAAATAAATGATGAAATATATCATTATAATGTGTAAACAGATCTTATTAATGAGTCATTCTTGCAGAAGTGAATCTGGACTGTGTTCTTGTTTTACCAGTTATAAAGTTATTGTGTTATTATTTCGGGAGTTCGTTCAAACACCTTCTTTCTCGGGCATTACTGGCTAGATAACTGAGCTATTGCTCTAAAACTTTCAATAAAAATCCAATAAATACTAACTAATTTGTTAGAAAAATTGGTCGAATTTAACAGGCATATTGAAAAACTAAATGATAGGCGACTGCATTTTATGCATTCAAATGATTTGCCCCAAAAGTGGGTTGGACTATTAACAGTTATAAAACATTAAGATTAAAATAAAATGAATTTAATTTAACAGAAATAGAAGAATAGCATATTTCTAGGTTCCAAATGTTCATTCATCTGAACGTGTTATTCAGCAAATTAAACCAATTGCAACTGTTAGATTAGAAGATGGCAGTGCAAAACAAGAACCTGAAGATTCCAAGCATGCAGCTGAACAAGCAGAAGATCTAATTGAAGACTTTGTGAATGACCTTCATAACTTCCAAGCCCCAAAACGCTTCAAGTCTTTAGAAGAAGAAGAAGATATAAACAGGATTGAAGGGTAAAATCAGTCTTCCTCAACAAAAAAGAACACTAAGTGGGTAGAGAATATTTCCAAGGTAATTTTGAGTGCCTGTTATAAAAATAATAAAGTAATAACAAAAATAAATTATAATAATTTAAGGAATGATTATTTTGGTGCAGTTTATGCAGATTGGACGTGCACGTGAGAGCTGGCAAATTTACCATAAAGCGTGCATGTCCAACCTGCATGAACCGCACCAAAGTAAGGATCATAACTTATATAAAAATTTACATTTTATTCATTTTTTTCTTTAAATAAACTAAAGTTGAACGCTTTCAAAAATTAGTATTTAGCGAAAAGGGGGAGTTATACGTGGGATTTTACACTAGTAACAGCCATAACGTTACTGATGTCATTACAGGTCATGCGATTCATGGAAACTGAACCGAATTTTTTTAAACGAAGAAATTAATAGGAATGTAAATATAAAAATAATAATAATAATAAAAAGAAGAAGTATAATAATGGTAATGATGGCTTATTATTTTCTATTTAGAGAACATGAATAAACATTAGATAAAAAAAAATGTTTAATGATAAAAAAGTTAAAATACGCATGAACAATGTTTCATTTAAAACAACATCTTAAATTGTATTTTTAGAATGGCACAATGAGACATTTAACCAACACATGCTCAACTTTGAAGAGGTCAGCAAAGATGAGCTTGCAGAGAAGTTACGAAAGTTCTACTGCGAGGCTACCCCGAAACCAGCAGAACATAGGACCAAAACAGCAGCCGCAACATCAAGTGAATGAGTATTACATAAACTCTATGACAAACATAAGGAGCGCAATTAACCGACATCTCAAGAACCTTGACAGAAGGTTTGATATTGTTAGAGATATCGAATTCACAAAGGCAAATAGAACATTTGAAGGCTTCTTAAAATCCAGAACAGAAATGGGCACATCAAGGCCAACCAAACACAAGGACATTTTGTCTGTTGATGACCTCCAGAAGATTTCTGAATACCTGAAAGGATACATACAGAGCCCAAATCTACTACGACGGGCAGCATGATACATAAAAGCTGTTCATTATGTCACCAGAGGTATGGAGTTTCACTACCAACTCAGAAACAACAGCTTTGATTTCAAGGAAGACCCCAGTGGTGAGGAGTATATGGTCTTCAACCAAAAAATGAAAGAGAAAAATCATCAGGGTGGTGTAGGACATAAGAGTTCTGTAAATGAAAAGAGAGTTTATGCAACTGGAGGTCCACTCTGCCCAGTCAAAATTTTGAAATTGTTCATTAGCAAACATAATCAAATGCGACAATGACGTTCAATCAGTACGATGAAAAGGTCCTCACAAATCCTGACACAACACATCCATGGTATGTTGACAAGGCTCTTGCTAAGAGGACTTTTGAAACATTTTTGAGGGATATCAGTGTGGCAGCAGGTTTGAGCCAGAGATTCACCGCTCATTGTTTACGAGCAACTGCAATTACAGCTATGAGTGATGCTGGGATAGAAGTGAGACACATAGTGTTCTGGAGTGGAAATAAGCAGGAGGGATCAATTCGCTCATACAGTCGTAGTGCAAGTACAAAACAGAAGTCTCCAGAATACAACATGTTCATCTGAACAATTCAAACAGGCAACATTTCAGCCAAGGGAACATTGATTTCTTTAGATAAGCCTCATTCTCAAATAAACATTCACAAGTAGAATGGCATAGAAAATGAAAATGTAAATCAATAATATAACATGTTAATGTTCAGTTTGTCATTGTTATACATCACATTTGTGAAATTTACTGTAACTGATGTTTTTACAGTTGGATTTATTGCTAATTTTACACTGACATTTCTTCACTATAAAATCAACTTGTTTAATTTGTCATGTAATATAACTGTTAATCTAAAAAGATAATACACAATATGTATTGAATTCGATAAACAAAGCTTAAAAACACTTGATTTACTCTCTATCAGTCCTTCATCAAGTACTTGTTGACAGTTGTAAATGTAATCCATTTTCGCGAATCAGGAAAATGAGAACAATAACAATTTTAATGTCCATATAAGTGTCAACCACACAACAATAATATTAATAAGTGATATAAGGATATTCCAGACCAACGATAAAAGCACTTACAGCGGATAATCACAGTTAAAATCCAAACAACACAAAAATATCAATCCCACGTTCTAAAACACTGTACATTTTCTTTCTTTTTTTTATTCAGTTTTTTTATCAATTCCAAAGAACATATCAAATTACAACATAAAATATTTGGTAACATGTGACACCGTAATGGTAGATGGTTAACAAGATATAATCAATATGTTCTTTTCGAACTGTTATTTTTATTCACTCATTCTCTCTCGCTAACTTTCACTCCTTTCTGCATTCATACATCCTCTCAGTCTTACACCCATTCACCCTCTCATCATTCATACTCAGGAAAAACCAGCGAGTTGACAATAAGTGTTATTATAAACTATAATATCAATTAAATGGAAGTTAATGGAGAAAAAAAAGAAAAATTAGAAGAATTTTCTACCCCTTGCTGTTCTGAACAATACAAATAGAATCGTCATTACTTGTTGTTTTTTTTGTTTTTTTTTATTATTTTGTATTTGTTAGAGGAAATTTAACCACTTCTGTCTATGTGTATCGATTTTATTTTTTGAGTTTGCTATGAATTCTTCAACTTTCATTTTCTCTGTCTAATATTTTAGAAATCCATCTATATTTGGTATTCTTTTGTTACATTTATTAAGAAATATGAAATATTTCGCTGTTAAAATAATACATTTGAGAGCTGCTTCGTTAGGCCCTTTGTTAAATTTAAGAAAAGAGATGTTAAGATAATTAATGTCTTCGTTTATATTGTTTCGTTTTAAATAGTCTTTTACATTCTTCCAAAACGTTTGTACGTGACTGCATTCCCAAAACAAATGTTCTATGCTTTCCACATTCATGGAACAAAAATCACATAAATTTGAACATGCTAATTTTTGTTTAATGAGAAGTTTATTGGTGGGTATTATTCTGAAAATGAATTTATATTGAAAGTTCCTGAGTACAGTATCCATTGTTGCTTTAAATATATTATTATAATTATCCTCCCAGTTCAATGTGGTGCTATTAAATATATCTCGCCATTTTGTTTGGGATGGAATTTGTATGTTATTTTCTGTTTTTAACAGCATATTGTAGAGATATTTGTTAACATGTTTTTGTTTGACGCTTTTTTGTAAATAAGATTTATTCGTATCTTCTTTATTTAAATCCTCTATTTTGATATTTGTTTTGATGAATTTTGGAATACATGATATGAGAATATTATATTTTAATTGATCTTTTGGTTGGATGTCATAAATGCGCTTCATTTCTTCAAAAGAGTAAAACGAATTATTGCGAAAATCGTATAAGTGTTCTACGTATTTAATACCTTTATCAAACCATTCTTTATAGAAAAAGGTTCCCTGAATGTTTTTTATCTTTTTGTTATTCCATATGATTTCTTTGTTCGGTAAGCTGTTTCGCTTAATATTTAATATTTTATTCCATGAGAGTATTATATCCCTTAAAAATATACAGTTTTTTAGTTTTTTTGCTATTTCGTTTTCATCTATATCGCACTCAAATATTAATTTGTTTCCAAAAGAATTTAATTTTGAAAGAAAAATATCTTTTATTAGTGTTTTATTATTATCATCTAGTATCTTTTTGACCCATGTTGCCTTTAAAGACAACATATATTTTTCAAAGTCAACCATTTTTAAACCTCCTTTACTGTACTGCTGTTTTATAGTTGCACGTTTTATTTTGTCAGGTTTTCCATCCCAAAGAAAATCATATGCATATCTTTCGATTGATCTTACGGTATTAGCTTCCAAGTTTGGCAATGCAGACATTATATATGTTAATTTAGGTAGCGCAAATGATTTTATAACCGTGATTTTTCCTAGAAGTGTAAGTTTTCTATGTTGCCATTGCTTAAGGCAATTAACAAATTCTTTTATTTTCGGATCGATATTATTTTTATAATTAAGTTCTGTATTATTGTAGAAAGATATTCCTAAAGTCTTAGCCGATTGAGATTCCCAAATGAACTTTTTATTTGTACAATATTCAATATCCGTGTTTTGGAGAGAGCCAGCTCTCAATACGACACACTTTTTGTCATTTAATATTAATCCAGACACATGTCCAAAATTATCTAATATATTTATAAGCTTTTCAAAGGATCTTCGGGAGCCATCTGTTATAAAGGTCGCATCATCTGCAAACATGACTGATTTTAACTCATAGCCATTTATTTTTAACCCTTTAATAATAGGATTTTTTCTTACAAAGTTTGATAGAAGTTCAATACACAGTATAAATAGATAAGGTGAGAGTGGACAACCTTGGCGAACTCCTTTCTTAATGTTGAAAAATGGG
>JAZAYU010001492.1:0-41992 GCA_038501625.1 Corbicula japonica | reverse complement strand
AAGCCATGTTTCTGTTACACATATACATGCAGCTTTAGATCTTTCGGCTATAATTTCTAGTTCATGCAATTTAGGCAACAAACTCCTCGTATTTATGTGTATAAAATGCAAACCACGTTTCTGGAAATTTTGAAATAAATCATATTGATTACGAAGGCTTTCTTTTCCACTACAGTTTGACTGTTTGAAAAGGATTTGATTTGTAAATGTTGCTGTTTCTGGTATGTTTCTACACGTATGGTTTTTATTTTTGTCAATTTAAAGCACTATTTCAGTAATTTGGCGCTTCTATAACAAAACCGCTTGTCATAAGTTTAAAACCGTCAATGGTTCTATATAATGCTTATTTGAATCATTTACTCACCCTTTGTGGATCATGTGGCTGTGGCACAACTTATCTTGCTAGGCGCTCTTACTGTGCCGGGGTGCTTGTTCCATTTCCGTCATCAATCTTTATGGCGTTTTCAAAAGTGCAATTTCTGATGTATCCTTGTGCATATATAGGCCAGCAATTTTATAATAATAAAATTGTAATCGTTGTCCCATAAATCAATCTAGATAATAATTATTAGCTTTACTTTTGCTTCATTTGATGAGGATGTTGCGATTAGACTTACGGATGCCAGTATTATATTTAGTATTAATCAGAATTAGACAACGGTGACACCTAATGACAAACACGTTTATCAACGTTACCTGCATGAAATTTTTAGAAACCGGCGCAGTTGATAAGCGTGATAAGATATATGTGGCTATGTGTTGTGGGCTTGCTAGTTCGATTGCTGGTTTGTGTGGGGAGTCTGTGTCTTTTGGATGTGCACATTCCTTATAAGCAAATTTATTTGTTTTGGAGAGGGGGAATTATAACAATTAAAAAGACTACTTAAGGGATATTCCGTATCACTCGTGATGCTAGGTGATCTCAACATAGGCCAGAGGTAAACATTTATCCCAGTTTCCGGGAATATTTTGAAAATGGAACTTGTTTTATTACGTTAAATTATTTTTGACTTACTTGTTTGACTCCAAGTGATCTGTTTATTAACATATTGTCGATAACCTGGATATTTTGGTCAATAACCTCTTAATTTTGTGTTAATTTTGTGAGTCTTGGTATGACCTGGCATGAATGCAGAGGTCGTGGGGACGGGGACAAGTTAACTTAACTTGTAGGTAAAACTGTCTTTTTTCTGACATTCGAATGTGGCAATACTATTATTTCTATGTCGTTAGTAATTGTGTTTTAATTTTGAAATAAGTATTATACTCGTAAGTATCATCTTTTTTTTCACCTATGTTCGGCTGCGTGTAGGGAGTTTCTTCGTCCTAAAGAATGTTATAAGTAATATAATATATACATGTGATATATGTAATGTAAAATGCGCTCCTATGTGGAATCAAATATGTTTT
Source organism: Corbicula japonica (assembly GCA_038501625.1). NCBI lineage: Eukaryota > Metazoa > Mollusca > Bivalvia > Venerida > Cyrenidae > Corbicula > Corbicula japonica. Next base: position 40,582 of record JAZAYU010001492.1, on the reverse strand, counting down.
AAACTGGAAGACACATTAGAAGGTCTAGATTTATATTGCATGTGTTAAGCAGCTTCGTGGATATATATATAAAAACCTTCTTTTTTATTATTGAATTTCACCGAATGTCTATTTGCCATTAACAGAATTTTGAGCGTTCAAACTTATAGAACACTACTCGCGGCTTCTACTTGAAGGAGATAAACATGAAATTATTTCAATATCCATTTCTTTAATAACACATAAAATAAAAATAACTGGACAATTTTAAAGCTGATCCTATTCTAATTTCATTATAAATCTTCATTTGAATAAACACTATGCCTTTCCTTTCGATTTTGTTATACGACACCTTGGTTACATATTAATAACGACAAAATGAGCCAACTGATTATCTATCTTTAATTAATTGTCTATTAGTTACGTGATGTTACTGTTACTGGAAGAATTCTCATTAATATCATCCGTATCTTTATCACTTTTTACACTAAGTTCATTTTTATTATTGCATAGATTAGTTTTATGCAGACGTTTAAATATAAGCTTTACTTTTTTCGTATTTATATCTTCAGTCTTATTATAATGGACAATCATCGTGTTATTTTCTGAAGGTTCTGAATGATTTACATATTGATTGTTAGTGCTAGACGTGTTGCTGGGACAGAAGCATAGATTCATGTGTTTGCTGCTAGGAGTTCGCGGACTGCTTGTACGCGTAGACCGGGAACTTGTCATCATGCTACTTCCTCTTGTTCCGGCAAAACCATTCTGTCAAAGAAAAAAAAATATTTTTAACAATTGAACAAACACATGAAAAATTGGAAATCTTGAAAACCCAGCATTCTCTTAAAAAAAAAAAGAAAGAATTGATAAAAATCATGATACAAGTATTAAGATCTAATATATTGAATTATGACAAATGGAATAACACTAACAGTGGGGTTTTCGTTAGAAATCTGTGAGATATCCTGTGCACGCTGTTATATTCGTGGAGTACAATTTTCGTTCATTTCCTTTACAGTCGCTAAACGAACTTAAAACCAAAATGAATATAAACGTACACGTGCATGTTTTTTAAAATTAAATACAACCTTTGAAGAATTGACAAAATTTCCTTTAAACCTCAAACCACAACATTTAAGATATACTAACACAAATGCATCCACAGTATTTAAAATATTGCTTGTAATTTTATTTGTTTACGTTATGTACTGAAAGGATGCAACAAAAAATGAAAGTTATTTTCTTTTAAAAGAAGCGATATTTACCGTTCCGTAGGCTGAAGGGTTTCTTATCCATTCGTTTTTCCAACATGGTAATATCCGTTTCACGCCGTATCTAAAGGCTTTGTGCATAAAACAATACAGAATTGGATTTGTTATACAATGTAAGTGCCCTATCAAAAGTCCCCAGTATACAATGTCCAATGCATCTTGGTCTCCCTTGAAATCTAAATAGATGTTCACAGTGTAGTATGGTAACCAGCAGACTACAAACACAATCGACACAACTATACACATTTTTGCTGTTCGCCGTCGGGTCGCCCGGATCTGGTTAAAAGAACCCTTATCAACACGGGTTTTAGAGCAGTTTTGCTTTCGATCATTATCTCCCTTCAATCGTGAGTCCGTGACCCATAAACGCTTGCCCATCAGTAGATAGGAAATGAACACAATTTGAGCTGGAATGAGGCACACGATAAACAATAAACTGAAATCGTAAGCTCTTCTTTGAATAACGGATTCCCAGGCCTCGACGCAGGTGGTCACTTTAAAATTGGTAAATATTTGCTGTGATTTGGTTTTGTTGACAAACAGTAAAGGTATCATAAGCAGCATTGAAATAATCCATATAATCGCAATAAGAGTTCTGACGTTCCGTTTGGTTCTAACATTTCGGAATTTAACTGGATGAAGAATAGCAAGGCATCTGTCGAGGCTCATGAATGTGATCGTAAACGTGCTGGAAGCCACCGAAACACCTGCAAAAAAAGAAACGAGAATTATTATTAGTTATAATTAAACTCACCGGCTTTTTATATTTTCATAATACCGATGGTTTGAATTAAAGTCATATGACTTCTTTCTTCATCTTTGTATACGTTAACACACTTGCCCTTTTCATCTATTTCAATAAAACAGTAGTGTTGTTTTGTCGTGCGTAAGATGTAAAAAGTCTCCGCATACATCAATCAGTGAAGTTATAAGTTACGTCCTTTCATAATCGTTGAGCACGATGCGTAAAAACTATGTTAAAATACTTAAAAAATACTTTTGTTTTACTATTTCGGCCAGTTTTAAAGATGGATTGTTTAACTATTACAGCCAATACAGATTTTGATAGTGTTGGAATCCCCCCCCCCCCCCCCCCCGACTGGATTTACTTCTTGCTTTTTATATTTTTCCTTTGGCTTTGTCTGTAATATGCAGGATTTTTATGCTCAGATCCACTGTCAAAATTGTGTTCTATTTAGTATCGATAATTGTTTCCCGTTTAGGGAACACATATTCTTTTATTGGAGGACCATACGCCGCTGAACATTGAATGGTATTTATCTGACAATGGATCGAAATCGTATTGTTTATTATTGTAAATATTGAGCTCAACCAGCAGGAGCTATTTGCCGTGGGAAGTACGACACAGAAATTTGAATTTACTAAGAATTTGAAGTTTCCGATGTGTTCTTTTACGACACACTCCACTGTAAAGGTAGTCAGGAAATACGCGAAAGCGGAACAAGGCTTAAATATGCCGGTAGCGTGTTCCTGATCTTGATCATACTTATTGTTTCAATTTTATATTTTATGAACAAGTAACAGCTTGTAAAAAAATACCAAAGTGAGGACGGGGTGTACGATATTTATATGTTATACAAATGCAACTTGCCTTGTAAGTATGGTGTCATTTTACAAACGACATTTCCATATATCCACAGTTTGTAAATCTTGCCAGCGAGTGTCATAGGCATACACAGAACCGTCACTGAAATAAAGAAGGTAAGCAGTGTACTTAAGCATAAAGAGTACCATCAAGTGAAAGTCCTGTAAATAGTCTCACCTGTATAAATTCTAGAAATCTGGACATATTTCAAACGCGTGCAATCATAACGATTTGGTAACGATTTAACTCATATCATTAAGAAAATTGGTGCATTAATGGTGTATGGCATGTATCATTTAAAATATATCTGCAAATCAAATCCGGTAAACTATTATTTTCCACTTCAAATCTGCGATAACTTCAAAACTGGTTTGCATAAGTATGCCGTCTTATAATCAACTTATCAAGTCCTTTTTATATATACTCTTAACCAGTGTTCTACAACACTGATCATTTTCTTTAATTTCTCAGCGTAAATTCGGAGTATTTTTCATATTTTAAACGTTTTATGATACAGCATTTTCACTTCTTCTTGTGAATAAACCATTCAATTATCTTAGCTACATGTTTTGAAACATTGTCATTAAATCAAGGTAATGATAAAAAAGTCACAAAATCGGCAGTAGGGCGTAAATTCGTCGTCAACAAAGATTCGATTCGTCCTCTAAATTAAATATGCATTCTAAAGCAATGCTATGCAACTATAAAACTATTGCAACTAATACCCCTACCTGCCAAAAAGGAGATAATATAATGTCAGCCATTTTCAGCCCGAGTATAAACAAGGTTTTTGTTATATTAAGGGCTTACCACACTCCTCCTAATCACGTTCATCGATAAAAAGAAAATAATCAAAATCTCAAAAGTTGCAAATGCCGTTCAATGAAACTTTGCAAAAATGAATGTTACTAAAAAAAAACCTAACCGTGAAACACATTTTCTGAATTTATTATGCATCATTTGAAAAAAAGAATATCACCAATCGACGCAGAAAAAAAATCCATGGGGGTGGTCTCTCCTTAGTTTTTGGATTTAAACACCTATAAAATAGTTATTTGTAAAAGTTTCATTTTCCCCATAGACGCTAATGTTATTTGTTTACGTCCATTTATTGCCGCGATATCTCACGTGCGATAAATTTCGCAACGTCATGAAGGGGCGGTTTCAACGTTCTTGTTAACTTAGTATTATGGCGAGGTCGTGTTAACATTTTCATCTCTGTTATAACACAGATGAATGAATAATGATTAAAACAAGTATGTCCAGAAAGTGAGTTATTTTTATACACAAAGTGGGTAAAATAAGAACTCTACAACTTACTAGTATTTTCTTTCGTCATAGACATGTCGTCATTCTATTAATTATGAACGCACCGAGATCGTTAAACTTGCACCAAAGTTCATTGACCTAAATAATGACATTGTTTGATGACGTAATCGGAATTTTACTGGGGTGTAACAGGAGATTATACATCGGAAAACGAGACCGCTGAATGTCAACATAAACAAAAATCACTCGATTTGTGTTATTTTCTACTTGAGTTAAAGGTTGGACTTTGGAATCCTTTGTTCTGTATTTATTTTTTTTTCTTTAAGAGTGTTTTTTTTTTTTGCTCATTTACGAATTACTTGAAACGAACAGAGAATCGTAACATTTAGCATACATATTAACATTAAAAATGGATTTAGTGGGAAAACGGAAAACATAAACAAAAAAGATAGAAAAAGATATTGATCGGTAGCTTTTGAGAAAAACATTAAATGCAGACCATACCCCGGACAATGTGATTACGGTTATCTTTGCTTTATTTTCGCTGTTGACCAATCTAAATGCATCTCTCTCGTTTTATTCAAAATATGTTTTTAACACCTTGATATTTATGTTTAATGAGCCTATAATCTGCTTTCCACCATATTACATATTGACTGTTCCCATGTTACATATACCACACTTCTGGGAAAATAAAGATGATGTTCTGTTCTGTTCCTCTGAACTGTAGACGAGAACGCGAGAACAAGATTCGAAGTCTCGAAAACAAAATGCTAGGTCCCGAGAACACGATGAGAGGGCCCCGCAACTTGTTTTAGCTACCTCTTGTCGTCATGTTCTCGTCTTTTCATGGTCTCGTCTTCATAGATCACAAAAAAGAGAGAACAGGGTGCAAGGTAGCTAGACAACGAGGCGAGATCGCAAAAACACGACGCATCTTGCGCTTCCATCATGTTCTCGTGATCTCGCATCGTGCTTTTGCGATTTTGCATAGTGTTTTAATGATCTTTCTCGTTCAAGTTTTCTTGGTCTCGTTCAAGAGGTCGACAGGGCGAAACAACGATGACCCCACGGAACACCGTAGAAGTCTGATTTAATTCTTGGACTAGGCACGATCTCAAACGTTCATTACGACGCGTACATTCTAGATTGCGTACCCAAAGTGCGCCTTAATTTAGCATCAGTACCTGTACCAGTCCGTCTATGGTCCTTATAGATAGAGAAAAGGACATAATCTTATCATAAAGTAAATAAAAAATATCGACATTCTTTTACAATGTCACGTTCCGTAGCGCGATTTTATTGATAAAAATAACACAAAATCGTAGATTATAAGTTCAAATAATTCGACAACATTGGATAGATGCAACGTTGTACGTATGGTGGTATGTTGTTCTTAAAGTATAAAATAAAGTTCGATTTTGGTGATCGGCAGAAAACTGAGAAGGCGAAGTGAGTCTCCAAAATTGAAGAAAAAACCGTTTGTGCATTTAAATTTATTTATCATCGCTACAGAAGAGTATTAGTCATTTTAGATTTTCGGAGGCTAGGGCAAGATACAGCGGAATTTAAGGATTATCCCTATATAATTTTTAGGACGGTGGATAGATTCTATATACTGGACCGCGTTTTAAAATTAGTATTTTTAGTTGAAGTAGCGGGGGATCCCTAGACACAGAGATAGACTCGCTACCTACTGAGCTATTTGTGCTCCCAAACTCTTATTAATTTGGTGTTTGCAGCTATCTTTATATCTTATAAAAAGTAAGCGCATGCACCACATACACAAGAAATACGATAATTTAGCTGACTGATGTAGACTCCGTCCCGGCTCTGGCGTATTCAGTCTACTACGCTAATTAAATCAACAGGAAATTTGAAAAATCTTTGGCGAACAAACACATATAAACAATCAGGCGCGTAGGAGCAGGGGCCGCAGGAGCCGCGGCCGCGGCCCCAATATTTCGACAAGTTGCGGCTCCGACGGCAGACTTCAAAAAGGGTTCTTTGGAGATTATGCGATGCCACAAACAGTAAAATCGTGCCATAAAATCGTCGCTTTTACCTGAAAATCGTTTAGCAAATACACAGCCAAGTGTCAACGTCAAGGAAACGGTGATGTGTCGCGGGATTTCCTCAGTGTGTTAAAGCCACGGTTGAGTAAGGAGCTAATCCTAGTTGAATGTATCGAAATAAGTAGCGCAAAACGATGTCGTATTCGAGGACCATAATCGGAAAATTTCAAGAAAGCGCTCAAATTTGTATAATATTTTATTTAAACTAGAACTCTGCGAGTCGGATGACAAAATTTTTGTTAGTCGACATAAAAAATGTTAATTAGTTTTTTGTTGTACAGTTATTAGCAATTTATTTGCACAAAGAGATCTATGTTCTGGTATTATTGAAAGAGTAGACGTTTAATTTACGAACCGTGATCTTATTGTTAATTGCAGTAGATCAGTAATCGAATATGATGATTTAAACGTTTTATATACACCAATGACTACATATAATTGTATAAGAAACTTATTAAACCGACATATCAATGATATTATTATGAAGCCAAAATCATCTCCTCCGCGGCCCCAATGTTCAAATCGCTCCTACGCGCCTGACAATGTTTATTTCTAATATCAGATTTACCACTAGTTCAAAATGCCGTTATCTAATTGTGTCCATCTTTATAAAACCATATGCCTTACCCACGGGCTTTACAATGTTTACACAGACCATCACCATGATATGTCGGACACAGGTCACTCATCGTTCATATTGTCCCACGTGGAAAAATTACAATCACGAAAAACATTTATACAATGTAGACTTTAAACAAATTTAGACCTTTTGCGAAACCTCTACTACTGGCGTAAATTAACCTCTGGCTCCGCCCCTGATAATCGTAACTTTAGATCGTAAACCCGAAATGCGCATGGTATTGCAAGTAATAGATCTAATTAAATAAAATCGCATTACTGTAAACGTAACTAAAATATATAAAAGCTATTTTTATCATGGATAGCCACATTTAAAATAACATAGCCTATATTCCATAAATCTCACGAAACATTTATTCTGGAAGTCCCCGTTGGAGACCTCGGAAAACTTACTTCTTGCCCTGATTCGGTACCTACTATGCAGTATTGCGCGCGACTGCAATCCGGTTCTAGCTAGACTTTTCGGGCTACATTCAGCTATTTTCTTGGAATGAGGCGTGGTTTCATGTAAGTTAGCGAGCGGATAAAATTCAAAAACATTGTCGTTATGAGGATGTAAACAAAAGATGGCTTCTCCGATGCCATATGTTTGAAACATACTGCAGAAGGTTATGTTTCATCCCAGTATGGTGCCGTCATTGACCATATGAGCTTCGTGATAATTTTAAGTGAAAATTCTTTATCGGAATAATTTTTCTTGGATTCCTGGTGTTCAAGGTAAGAAATTTTGTTGTAAACAGCCTATCTCTTGAAATTGAATGTGACTAAATTTTAGCTTTTATTGACAATAATCCGTATTATTTTCGTCAAGATTTAATGTTCGTTCATATCGGCATCGTAGACTGCATCGAATTTCCTTCATAGATTTATTTAAAAACACCTCCATTTTTATTTCAAATATTTAATTATCACAACTACGCGGATTAATGACTGTGAGACATCCCCTCAGCTACTTACTTTTATTTCCTCGGTAATCCGCGTGACGTTTGCCGGCAAACCTCCGACAAAGAGAATTTTCGGATGGCAACCAAAATAAACAATGTAAATTTCCCATAGGGTGGAAACAAACACAAATATCTTCGTAACTAAACAATATATCAAAAATCTAAGGAAAGACCACCCCCATGGATTTTTTTCCTGCGTCGATTGGTGGTATTCTTTTTTCAAAACGATGCATGATAAATTCAGAAAATGTGTTTCACGGTTAGGTGGGACAGACTTTAATTTATCTTTATTTTGCATACAGTAAGACACGTTAGAAAAGTAAAGAAAAAAGCTAGACCTAAAAATTCCTTAAAATTCTATTTCATTAATTCACAAAAACTAAGCGATACTAAACATAATTTTAAATTCCCACGTGGGTGCAATGATTCTGACAAGAAAAAGACAATGTGAAATCAATGATTGTCATCCGTTTACACGACCAGGAAGCGACCAGGAAATTGAATGTCAAACACACTTACTAATATCTCGTAAAGTTTACATAATATGTAAGTCACGAGGACACCATAAATTGTTGTCGGTATCATATTACTCATGTGGGCATGTGGTAAGCCCTTAAATAAAAAAGGATAGCCAAGTGTGTTAGCAACACGTACACCAATAAAATATCGATTGTGATTTATCGAGCATGTATTTTGATCGCAGATATCTCAGTATATTGTTAAAATGCGTATACTGACGGCCTTTATGTAACAATCTATGAAAAAACATTACTTTTCACAAGAAAACAAATTGTCAGCTAGAAATAAGACACACAAAGAGTGTGGGTAAAGGGGGAGGATGAAGAAAAGGGGTATCTTGCGGCTTTGGTGAGAGCAGAGATTGAAACGGTGACGAACAAACTTGGATGAATAAGTAGATTGTAATAATTTGTTAGTAAAGAAAAGCAACTACCGAACCTTTGTATTATAATATTTTGTTTTGCAAATGGGCTCTTGGGAGAGGGTTTATTTCAAGTTTGTTTAAAAAACGCACACATTCAAAATAATATGAAAGTAATTCTTTTGTTGTTGCGTTCACCAATGACCATTCGAGGTAAATAATTAGTGATTTTTAGATTGGATGTGCAATGTGCAGTTGAAACTCTCGTCCAAAACGGCTACAATATCATCGAAATGCAAACAATTTTTTTTTCCTTTCCATATCAAGTCATGATATTGATTGTTGTTAAAAAGTTTTGTTCGTTGAAGCATAACAAGTTTGAAAGGCATAAACTTGATGTGAGTTTCCTTTTTGTAGAAATTTTATTATCAAACCGGAAGCAAGAGTTATTGTTCTTGGAATAAACGTTTATAATGCGATGTTGAATAGGAATGCAAAGTTTAAAAGCATTAGCCTGTGTAGGTTTGAAAGATACAAAGACGTTGCACGTAAACACACACTTTATTGATGTGCTGATTCGCCAGGCCGGAAATAATTTCCTTCGTTTGCACTTCTTTTCACAATAACTTTTATTAAATATGGATTTAAGTGCGCAGACGTCATTCCCTTGAAATATAATGACATTATAATACTTAATCAATCATATTTCTGCGATAAGAGGTTTCTGATCGGTAGTTTTTCCTACAATTTTGTATTATATCGCACAGACTTCTTAAAGTCATACAACATATTGAGAAAAACACCGACTCAGTATAAAAAATATTGTATTACAATAGATTCAAAACAGTTTTAGATTAGATGGAAGATGCAGCACGAACTAACATGGTACAGATAAAGTCATTATTATGTTACATAAAGGAATAGACGTACAAGTCTATTGACATTTACATACTGAAATTAAACTATAGTACACAAATAGCCTTCTTCAAAATATCATCGACATTTATTTTGTTAAATCGCAGCATGTTACAACAAGTTTTGTTTGTTAAATGCAAAATGCACAAGTAATCTCAATTAAGTAATAGATGATAACACTGATTATAGATATATGTTAACATACTAACTTTTATCTTAGCCATAACATAACTTTATCGGCAGTTTTGGTTTCCGTCAATGATTGCAAAGACGCTTATCAATTAAATTTACCTTTGTCTACACTTAACAACTTTTCTAAGTACACACCTGCTTACTGGGGCATTACTGGCTTGATAATTGATATTTTGCTCCAAAACTTTCAATAAAACATGCAATATATACTTACTGATTTATCAGTAACACAGTTTTCAAAATGACAGACTGACTGACTGCTCACAATCATTTAGATTACTGGGACCCACAGAATACAAATTCACATCAGTAAATAAAGAGTATGACCACCAACAGCGCGTATAACTGCAAGACACAATGATCTCATTGAGGTAATAGTGCTGAATGACTTCTTTAGGGAATCTTAAGCCAATTCTTTGAGTAGCCCATTTTCAAGTTGCATGGTTGGTCTCTCCTGTTTCGTACGCCTCTTCCAAAATCACACAACAGATTTTCCAATAAATTTAGATCCGGAGATCTAGCGCACCATATAAATATTCTGACGTTGTTCGCCTCAAGAAAAGGTGTGGTGTTCGCCGAACGATGACACGGTGCACCATCATGCATAAACTGCATGCATCTTTGTGCTCGAAGACGTGGAAGGACAACCGGAACAAGGACTTGTCGCCGATATTCTTCAAAATTTTAGTTCTATTGGATTAAAACTGCTACAGTCCTCTTGGGCATTGACACATCAGCCCACAGCATTATAACTGATCACCCATGGTAAAAAAATCCGCTTCAACAATATTTTCGCGATTTAACCGTTCATCGCTGAAGGCGGCCATATGCGTCATTAACTGATATTGTGAATTTGTTTTCCTTGGGTGTCAGTATTCTAAATGATTGTGAGCAGTCAGTTGTCTGTCATTTTGAATACTGGTTTACTAATAAAGCAGTTAGTATTACTTGAATGTTTTATTGAAAGTTTTATAGCAATAGCTCAATTATCAAGCCAGTAATGCCCTAGTACGCAGGTGTATACTTAGAAAAGTTGTTAAGTGTATATTCTATAATTTATATTTTTGTTTTAGTTTAAAATTATTTATTTCACATCGATTGTGAAACAAGTTTGTCCAACTTATATTAATCACTGCTTTCTGGGTTACCAACCAGTACTCGCGCCGGATGTGGATTATGGAAACTGCGGACGAATCTCATCCCAGGCGGGATTCGAAGCCGCAGGATCCGGATCTGGAGTCGGACGCTCTACCCCTAGATCAGTATTTTTGTTTTAAACACAGCTGACAAAATGCAGCGTGATTCAGTGTATAAGTCTGCAATTTTAAAACATTATTATTCATTTGGTTTTATCTATGAACTCGCTATATTTGCTCACGTACTGACAGCTGTCGCGATTCCGTCTATACTTTTCAAATCTACTTTACTAGACAAATACATCAATTGTTGGCATCGTTTCGAGATCGCATATTTAAGTTTTTGATAACATGCTGGTATTATAAGCACCATATAACACGTTTGTTTTGTTGTATCGGTTTGGTTTATGTATGGATGTTTTGCATTAGAAACAATCAATAAAAATATTATTTTATCTTATGACATCAATCTATTTAAATGACATCGATGTGTGATGAAAATCTCGCTTTAAGCATTTGTTCACAAAAAACGCATACTAAATTGTTCTCTTATTTCAAAATGACAATAGTGTAGAATCGTGTGTGGCATGTGAAAATGTATTAACCTAAACAAACTAATGATGTTATTGCTCACCTTTCCTTTTCAAAATAGTGTTAAATATTTTCATGTACAAAAGCTTCGTATACTACAATCAAATTACCATTAACAAATCTGATGTTATTTTCCTCACAAAAACACACGCAAGTACAGAAATAAGTTGTCAATATTTATCATGGCGTTACATGTTTAGGTAAACAATCCTATTTTTATAAAAGTTTATTATAATTTTATCAGCTTCTAACACGTATCTCATAAGATGAGTGTATTAGACGTTTTCCTTGATAAGACGTTTATGGCAATTTGCAAATGAAAAACGGGTTAACATCGTAGTTGGATCCAATTGATGTGTCATTTACGTGAACGATGGGTTTTATAAACATTTTTGTACATTCTTTTTACACGCGTTAGCATTGCCAATTAATCATGTAAGAATTATAAATAAAAGACACTTAAGTTTTAATATCAAAGTGTTTCAGCTGGTATTTTCGTTAAAATCCCGTAATGCTAAATGCATTCAATATTTGAGATCGGTGCGATGCAAATTAAAATGCGATTCAACTGGCATTTTTATCTGTAAAATTAGTATAATTGATTAGCAACTTGCAATCAAGAACATTCTTAGAAACCTGTCAGCTTGATGATAATACCAATGCAAATTAACAAGTCTAAGTAAATTTTCATTTTATAATTCATATTTTCGGACATGTGTTCATTTTTCATAAATAAGTACAGTAATAATATGATCTAACGCACATCCATCGTTATATCACTTTAATGTTGTTTCATGTGTTCAAGATGAGAAATATAGAGATGAATGTGTATTAGTTCATATCGATTCTGCATTTATTCTTGAAAAAGGGCAGGAGTCTGAAAATTTGAAGAAAAGAATTAGAAAATTAGAAAGTTTAAATTTGAAATTTGCTGACATTTACGAAAGTTATAGGACTGATTTTTCGTTTTGTTTTTATATTTGACAAAATAGTTTATCATTTTCTAAAAGAAGTAAAATACATATCAGGAAAACCCACACTCAGACCATATATTAAAATAAGATATAAAATAATATATAAAAACAAATTATTGAAGAAACTGAGAACACAAGAGCATGAGTTTATAAAATGATCTTTTTTTAAAAAGCACACCAAATACAGTCAACAAATAAACTTGAGCAGTTTCCGTCTTGGAACGGTCAGATGGGAAGACAATTTTCCACGTGGTGTTTAAACCAGGCTGTACGGAGCACTAACCTAACACTTGCTTCAACAGATTCTCATATGAAAAGTACGAGGTGTCTAGACGTATTTGCTTCAACCCAACCTTTAACTTGACAATGTTGCATGCAAAGGCACACACACAGTATTGACTAGTACTGGTCTTTCAAAACAACAACTGATCATGTTAGAATCTTTTTTGACATGAATGGATTCGGAGCCTTTGTTTTAGTAATGATTAATTTAAGGAAACCTCGAGCTTCTAAATACTGACATTAAAAAGCAAATTCATTAATTATCCAAAACACAGACTGAAATGCTGTATCGCTTGTATAGCGAGCTCAGTAAAAGCAGTGTTATTTTAGACATTAGCTAATATTTTATACTCATTAATACTCTGAGCACGTGTTGCGTATAAATAATTCATCATTAAGATTGCTATCGAAATGGATAGTTACATCTTAAGTTGTTAACAGAGAGAAAGGCGTTATTCAGAAATAAGCTAAATGTCCCTGTTCGACAAATAAACGTGCTAGAATCACTGGTGTTTAGTATGAACAGACTGCCGAATGGAAATTTTTCCATACAGAAATATTAATAAATTTCATTCTTATTTTGTTTCTTTCTGTGTTTTAAAATTACGCTTTCGGCATTTTAGCATTTGCTGTCAACGAGATGGGCATAGTGCAACAAGAATTAAATTGAATACACCAAGGAAAACAAAAAAGACCAGTATAAAAGTATTAAAAGCATAAAACTGCTCACGCCGCCTAACCCCTGGTAAAGTAATAATTATCAAATTAAGAGTATTTTTAAATTTTAAATCAATACAAATTCAATAATTAATTGTTCAATTAAATTATTTTTTGGAACTTTCCGTTTTAAGCATAAAGTTATTTATTTATAAACAGATGCATATATATCAGTTTTATCTGATCACAGTACAGTTGTCGTCTATTTAATACATAACAACTTTATGTCTGATTTTTAACATTAAAGCTCTGACATGTGATGTCAATTTGAATATATAATAAATCATTCATGTATGACTTATGTGACCAAAATATTGATAATGAAAGAGAAAAAAATAAACATCGCTAATGGAGAGTTTAATTCTTTAAAGAATAGTTATCAGTATTAAACTCTGAAACTCTTCGTAAAATCCATTCACGATTTAGGCTGTTAGGAAATAATAAAGAAATTGAAAAGGAAGATATAATAATACCGCAAGAGATAATCAAATCAAAAAATTTTGTAATCAAAATGTCATTCAATCGGAGTGTAACTTCTTCCATGCTGTACCAAATTTGCTGATATAAGATCCAAATATTTAGTTCATGGCCTGAATTACACAGATTTGATAGTATCATGTCGTCAAAAAGTAAAAGTTAAATTAATTTTTAATGTAAGCTTGTTTTTAAAGGATGCAATAAGTTTACGTGTTTCTTTAAATGCGATTTCGTTAAAGAATCTTTGGCCATACTGTTTCATGTAAAAGAATGCTGTGTGTCAAGTTTTTATTCTGTGCTTACATACTATTTATTTTGACCTTGTCATACTAGTTTTCTTGTAAACAGTCAAAGGCGTGATGTTGCGATTTGCCAGTAAAGCAAAAATGAAAATGAAACAAAATATAATCAATCGGGAAGGCATTTTATTACGATCCGTTAAGTCAATAAAAGCTGCTATTATAAAATGAGGCGTTTAGGGTAATTTGTTTTCTGGAAGAGTTATTGCAAACCTATGTTCTACTAACCAACTTGAATTCACAAATGATTGGTTTTGAGGCAAGTGACGCTATAAAGCTAAATGATGCTATCACAGGTATTTTAAATGTCCGTTATTTTCGAGGAACTAACTGGGTGATAATGTCTTGTTCGGTACTTAATATAAATTACCAGACAATAGATGACGCCAAACGTTTTCCACATTTGATGATAATTGGCATCACATCGAGTTTAACGTACATCATTTAATAAACTTACAAAGTTATCATACAAAGTACGCAGCAGGGTATAGTTTACTTAATTTTAGCCTGTTTTGACTAAAATTTGATAAAACAAATACTGTGCAGTAAACATAATATGACTTTGTTTAAAAATGATAAATGTTTGTATAGAGATATTTTGCCAGTTATGAGTGAGTTTTTGCCGACTTCATATATGCAAAGAAGTGAAATAGCAAAAGACGTTTCAATTAAGATTTCAAACATTTTTATATTTACCATAAGCTAAGCTACAAAAGAAATTGATGCAATTATCAATGTATTATTGTCTCGCTTTTAAATATTATACATGTACCACATTTATTTTGAGTTCATAAGAAAGTTAACATACTTAAAAAAAGGACCCAACAATGTTCCCGCTTACCATATTTAGAAGACATCTTTACAGTTAACGAATGAACTACGGCAGATAACGTGTGAAAATGAACGTCCCCCCCCCTCATTATATCCATCCAAAAAAGGTGATCGGTTGTTCTCGGTAATTATTCTTTCTCATACATTTTCACATGGAAGGAAACAGAACGTTTCTTTTTTATCTTATTTTAAAAAATCAAAAACTTGAATGTGTCTTTTCCAATATGCGGACGTCTAAAGTAGCATTTATGTTATCTTAACACTATTTTCAATATTGGCACTTGGTAATACGAAGTTTGAAAGTTCAGGGATGGGTAAGCCGTAACAACGAAAATCACCTCCAGTCAATATTGCCCTGAAGTACTTGTATTTAAGGTGTAGCAATATTTTTTAAATTAATTGGTCTTGTTGGCCACCTTTTTACAGACTCCAATAATTTTATTTTGTTAATTACTATATAAATGAAAAAAGTAATGTTATTTAATATCTTTCTCTCTACTGTTTGGCTGCATGAAGAGGCTGTGTTTTCTAAATAAAATATATATAAAGATATATGAGATTTAATATAAAAACTGTACTCTTGATTGTGTGCATAAGTGCTTGAATAAGTATATTCATTTTTGTAGTAATTGTGTATTTATAACACTTATTTACGCGGCATCTATATCAAGAATGCAACGAATTTGTGCAAATTTATTTTAGAAAAAATGGCTTACGTCGTTTTAAGCATCATTGTTTATGTAACATTACGCATGATTGCATTAATCAAATAAATGCAAACATATTCAGTTGTAGTAACGATCGTTTAATATAATAATACCCAATAATGTTTTTAAGTATAAGAATGGCAGCAGTGATTTGTGTTTTCTTCATTTAACTAAACTACAGGGACTTGTTATAACACTTACTAACAAATGCTTACAGTAATACTGGTAATATTATAAATTGATTTACCTAAAAGATCCGCCACGGCTAGATTGACGAGAAAGTTGTTCGTGACTGTCCTCATTCTCTGATTGGGTATTATCACAAGCAAGACGATAACATTGCCCACCAAGGACATGATAAATATAGGCACATAAAGCACGAGTAGAACTAGTGTAGGTGTGTTATTTAGGGTAAGCAGATCCTTTTTAAAGTCCTCAATCACAGTCTGCCACAGGGAGTCCTCCCATGCCCCACCATATACACTGGTGACATTGTAAGAAACATTATCACCTACATCCCAGGTATGATTTTCTAATGTTTCTGTGTATGACATCATTATGCTACTTGTATTAATATTTATTTATGTATTTACCGCACACTGAATCACATGAAATATATTTGAATCTTTATATTTTTAAATAAGGTAATTATAATTGAACGAGTTCGTTTCTTGAAATAGTGCTACATCATATTCCGTGTGTACAAATGTTGATGTTGTTCATCATGTTTAAAATTATTCCAGACCGTTATTGCTTTAATAATAATTATTGTGATTATTTTATGTAGCCGATTTAGATATATTTATTTAAGATGAAAGATCGCAATACTCATCAACTGTTTTAAATACATTTTTTTTCACCGAGGATTCTACAACATAATTATGTTTTAATGGTCACTGTTTCCATTATTACGTTCGTAAATATCTTAATAACATTTCCGTGTTCTTCACTGTAACAGTTCTTGGTAATGTCTTAACAACAATAAAGATATATCGGATGTAACAGTTTTTACACAAGATATATATTCTAAGTTCCGGTGTGCAGTGTTTGCGCTACAGCCACTATCTGAATCCAATATCTTAGACAGCACGGTTTATAACATGCCAATCAGTTCATTTGCTTGCAGAGATAGTATCCGTATATTGGATAAGTTGACTTTACGGCGAAACGTTGTTAATATTTTCTTGATGTCAATTACTTAGGTACATTGCATGTATGAGGATTCCAGATTAGAAATAATTAAACAAGGCTACAGTAAATGCATTAAGTCTAGCAGCATAGTTAAAGGCGAATAATGATACAATACTTCACATTTTAAAAAGAGTTTGAAACCTTGCAGATTGATGTTTACACGTACAGAACTTAAACTGGATATGGAGGCATCTTAGAAAAACACTAATTCCTGATCAATTTAAAACAAACTTGCCGCCATTGCCACGAAGTCATCGATATCATTACTCAAAGCCTATTTAGTGAGCTATATAATAATCAATATAATAACAAATAAATACAACGTGGTTAATTATACATAATTTGATTGTTGTCACATCCGTTGGCTTTCAAAAGTTCTAATCTTTATACGATTTTTTTGTGTTAATTCAAAATGGAATTTGTCTAAAATTGACTCCATCACATATTACTTCCTTGCAAATTAACAATCATTTAGCTGATTTATGATGATGTGTTCGTTGGTTTACTTAGGATCTGATAGAATGAAATATGAGAGAAAAAGAGGTAGTATGTTCATCATGACTTTGTACTGAGGAGAACAGAGATTTACGTTACCCTGTATTGTTAAAAGAGAAATGTTAGTTATATTACTTTTGTATCTGTCCTGTTCATGACATTCATGTAGATTTGTAGAACAAGAAAGCAAAGCTTCTCAATATTTCTTATATGGTTAGTATCTTTCTAAAAACTACGGGTAAACGGGATGGAATTCATAACAATGTATCGATAATAATTAGGACTCTTCTACACTTCTACAAAAAACATTGGACGGTGCAGGCAAACAAATCGTTGTTTTCTTTTATATTGTCGTACCAGCAACTTATAGGTTTTTTTATCTAAAAACAGCTCTCGCTTAATAGTCTTCATATGAGTTATAACGTCATTAAAATTAAGAGGTCGCAAACATTGCAAATGGCGAACACTGGCTAAAATTTCAAAAATGAATTTTGGGGGAAATACTTATTGCCACCTAGATTTTAGTAAAGAAATGTATTTAGCTAAGGATGAAGTTAAAGTTAAAAGCTTAATTTGATCTAATTCATGTTCTAATTACCAAGCATATACTAAAACAAAAGAAAAACCGTTTGCATGAGAACTCTGAAATTCATGGACAATATACCAAAGCAACTCATACCTGAAATAAGTATATGCTGGTCTACAATGTTTAGTGCCAATTTGTCAAAATAATGTTAGGGTTTTCAAGAAATTCAAGGAAACCTTACTTCCTGTTCAACTTAAAGTAGATTTCTACTTTCGTTTTTGATACAGGAAGTAAGTTTTTCTTGAATTTTAATTAAGCGATGTGCTTGAATATACTGCTGTTAGCTACTGTACATGGGCAGAAACGATTTTTTTCTCGTTTTATTGCACAAAACAAAGCGTGTTTCGCACCAATAGGTCTACACACATGCAAAGTTAAAAGGTGAAACATGCATCAGTAATGGCCACCTCCCCGTGACAGTCAAAATGCAGAGAGGAAAATATTTAATAAAAGGATCAATTTCAAAGGAGAAAACAACAACAACACAAAATTCGCGAAAATTAGAAACCGAGGGTTACCGCCTTTGAACGGACAGTGGCAAAACATATGCCTCTAGGATTTAAACCAGGTTCTAGAATACACAAACCTTACACTTGTCCCAACAGATTCTCACATGAACAACAAATACAAGTTGTTTTTTGGGGAATAAGCGTTAACCAACCCATCAACTCGACAATGTTGCATGCTAAAACACAACAATCTATAAATCAAAAGAAGCTAATGGCATTGTCAAGCAAACATTGGGCATTCAATAACGTTACTGAGACCAGAGCCCCCATGGAGGCGAGTCAACGAGAACACGGAAAAAGAAACAGATCCGGCTTTTAGGTCCTTTTACAAGATGTCCCTATAAACCTTAATGCAATTGAAATTTAAAACTGTGACATTCACAGTCATATACATGAATATATGTTATAGTCTATAACCTACTAAATGTTACTCATATATTTTAAAATCTTTGTCACCTTTAACGAGGAAGTCAGGATAATAAGTATGCACTGATGACTGCTGGTAGCGCCGAAAACATTTTCCGCAATTTGATGAATATTTCATATTTTAAAAAATCGGTTGGTAAAAAATGCTTTTTCGCTTATTTCTTTTGAAAGCTACGTTTGTTGCACAAACTGTAAAATTCAAAACTGAGATACAATTTTTAGACTAACCCTGCAAACATGCTAATACTAAACACTTAAATTCTCGAAAATGGCTAAATGTTTGCCATTTCAAGCTTATAAACACAATCATCATTAACACAGGTAGAATGAATCATAACAAAATACAAAGCATGCCAATATGTGACATACGCAAATTAGAAAATGATACATTCAGAAAACGCAATCGCGTCATTATTAAGAGTATACCCAGGTTTAAAGAGATAAAGCATATGCTAATTATTTGATCACCATCAATGATAAACAAAAAGCAATACAATTAACTGCATGGCTACTTTGAACAGAAAACCACTGGGAGCTTAAGCTGAGTTCTAGATTGATCTGATCCCTTCAGATCAAAACCATCATAGAACAGCGGCGTATTAAATTAAGAACAGATAGACGCATAATTAAGGCAATAATTATACTTTTGTTTAAAGATATAATTTAAGATCATAGAGTTTTTATAGATCATATATTTATGCACATATTTAATAACATGTTCTATATTTCCAAAGTGGCAAAACGGTTTAAATTCTAAGTGAATCGGTGGTCGATTTGAAAGAATCAAGCTCACAGTTTCTGCTATCAAAATTGTTAAAATTGAATTTTGTATAATTAAAGGTTCCAATGAAATTTTATTGATAAGCAGTTTAAAAAAAAGTTATTAGACGGTTTCTTATCTCAAAGGGAGGATCATTTATGAATCGCTGTATATACAAATTTCCAAAACAAAAATCACCATTAATAACAACACTAAAAGTTGTACATTAACTGTACATTAAACCATGATTGTAAATTGGTTAAACAAAATCTTGAACATTTTTTTTGTGTTTAATCGTTCCTGTAGTTGTTTTCTGTGATGCAAACTATAGTCTCATCAATTGCGAGTGTAAACATAATAACGATGGTCTGTTTGTCCGGTAAATATAATCTCAATAGCTGACAGTTGGGATTTCGTATAAAAGCATTTCAGCGCGTGCCCTGAAACTCGGTAGTAAATTAAACTGGGTACATCATGAAACTTGTGAATTATAACATAAAATGAAAAATCAGCACAGATAATTTACTTTGTTGTGTTTGTATGTTATACGAATGCAAATGCAGTCCCGAACTTAATGTACGAAATTCTCGGAATATTCACATTTGTGTTACATGAAAAAGCGACTTATAAGTTATTTTAGGAAAAGATGAACAGCTAGTTCTTTTTTCATGAAAAATTATACTTGTAATAAACATATGAATTAGTTGTCAATCCAGATATAATTATGTAGCGTTAAAACTGTATAGCATACTATTTAACACGTCCTGGCAAAAGACATGTTCCAATTAAAAAGATATTTTTAGAAATGCAGTTAAGCATTGTAAGCAGTTTGATAAGACAATTAGTCAGTCAGTTCCTATATCTGTATTTGGTTATGGAATACTACCAATTGATATTATGAGAAAACAAGTGTAGATTCTGGTCCAAGATCATAAAACTAAGTTTTGAGATCAGTCTCAAATCTCAAGGATCTGATTGGCTGAAATGGCGACTGGTCGCCATTTCAGCCAATCAGATGCTTGAGATTTGAGACTGATCTCCAGATTTAGTTTTATGATCTTGGACCAGAATCTACACTTGTTTTCTCATAATCTTATTGGGCATCTTATTGTACATACACTTGTTGTTTTTCATTTTAAGAATATTTGGAGATTTTGGTTCTGATATGCTAAA
The DNA here is from genome assembly GCA_038501625.1 of Corbicula japonica. NCBI lineage: Eukaryota > Metazoa > Mollusca > Bivalvia > Venerida > Cyrenidae > Corbicula > Corbicula japonica. The sequence goes on along the minus strand of JAZAYU010001492.1, from coordinate 19,655 downwards.
ATATTTATTGTGCAATATTCAATGCATCATTGTACAAACTTTCATCAATGTCACTATACCATGTCAAGCAACACTGTTATAAAACACAGCTTTATACATATTCCAGAAATAGAAAGGTTATCACCGTATTGTTAATGAATGTAGATTCCATTTCCTTCCATCTGCGACTAACAGCTGATGTCAAGTCTCTAGTCCCGTGACTCGCTATCATATTTTACAGCTGTTAAAGTTCCTTTATTAGTTTGCGAGTATGGCTAGTTATCGTCATAATCTGTTATTGTTATTTGTAGATATGCCAAACTGTGCTATTTTTTCCAATGTTGGTTAGATTGTGTCCCTGGATTCATTGACATTTTATCTTTGATAAATTGTATTATTTTCCGATATAATATGTTTTGCCTGAAAACACAGGGCGTTGTTTTGTAAACACTAGTAAATCATGCGCATGAACTTACAGTTATCTCCAAGTTTACCTTCACCGCACAGTTACAAAACAAGCTTAGAACCATATAGTAGGGAACTATTGTCTAAAAGATATCTAAATTCTTGATTAAACTGATAACGACTCTGTTCTGGTAATTTGAAATCGGTACAAAGTTAATGTACTCTAACTAAACATGTAATTAGAACAGAAAGAATTATATTCAAATATTAATACATCAGTCGAAACCCAGCCGCAATCACTGTTTAAAAAAGCTAAGTTAAAGTAGATGAAAACAAGTGAACCTCACCGATGCCCTAGAATAATTATTGTGTCGAAGTAAAATAAAGAGCCCTTGTTATTGAGAAAAAAAGGTGAAATATGCATATCAGGAATCGCCACATTCAGAAAAAAACAGCCTCCCCACACAGTCAAGAAGAAGAGAGGGAGAGAGCATGGTTAATAAAATGATCAGTTTCAAAAGAGACACCACTAACAATTAACAAAAATGAGAACCCGAGGGGTTACCGCCTTGGAACGGTCAGTGGCAAATGAAATTGCCACTGGGGGTTTAAACCAGGTTCTAGGTTGCACCAACCTCACACTTGCCCCAACAGGTTCTCATATCACAAAACAAATACAAGTTGTCTTGGTGAAACAACTCCAACCCACTTATTGCCTCAACAATGTTGCATGCAAAAGCACACACATATAAAACATAAGAATTTAATAGCATTGCAAAGCCAAAGGGCGGGTACTCAATGATCTTACCGAGACCAGAGCTCCTGGAGTAAAATCAGCAAGAACACGATGACAGGGATAAAAGAAAGAAATCGAGCTTCTAGGTTCTTTTAAGAAAAGATTTCCCCATAAACCTTCATAAACTCTTAAACCCCTGCCACCGTCGTGCAACCAAAGAGGTAAGCATAATGATCAACTGTAGAAGGGTTAATCACGAGAGGTCAAGAATTCCATAAGAGGAGCCGGTTACGATGAATCAGACCATCGGAGTATACAATGGAAGTATTTTTGACGTGTGCTATGTGTGCCAAAACAAACATTTCGAGCTGACGAAACTGTTTTGTTCATGTTTAAAGTAGTTTTGCATATAAAATGGGTTGTACTCATGTGTAACATTTTCAATTGTTTGTTGATTTTTATTTTCCTAAAATTGCAATACTATAAATCCTAGCTAAGAGACCTATTTAAAGTTAACGGTCATATATCTTTATAATGTACTTGTATGTTTGTGCATCATTAATATTTCGTAAAAATATTATTCTACATTTAATAGAATCTGCATTTACAGTTGAAGAGCATCAAGTGTTTCAAACAACCTTTCAGACAATTTTTAACACATATACATATACTCCTGTATGACATTCATTTTTTCATACATTAAAATGTGAAATGTAACCGTCTATAATTGGTATCAGAGTACCCTTATTAACGTAAGGATGTTTCTACTGATATGAGAAGATTGATTTACAAAATATTATTTCATATCAAAATATTTTTTTAAGAAATGCGTGCAAAGCTTTCAGCAATTTTTATTTTAATAAACTTTTGTATATTTTTTTACCCTTAAAAAGTACATAATAAATAATAAGCATAATTTGAGAACATAGTATTCATTTATTAATATTCACTTTAATCTAGCCATTTGAAAGTAATGATATAAATATAAACATACTCAACGATTGTTTTTATAAAAATGTTTATAACTCGTTTATTATATAACATAATATTCTTTAATCATGAGAAAAGAGAAAAAGAATAATGAAATAAAAGAGAAAGAGAAGAGGAGATTTATTATAAAACGTATGAATTATGATTCAATTCGTATATTGTATAAATGTTCAACATATTATAGTAGTCTTTTGCTTATATCGCCTTTACTGGGATGTTTATTACTCACTCTGAACATTATAAACTGAATCCATGTACATATTATGTAAAGAATATTAACAAAAATCTGTTTTCAATTTAAATAAGTCGCAGGAAACTCTATGCATTAACAGTTTAACAAGATCGATTTTGATAAAGAGCAATAGTCCACGATAAAAGAATTTTTGCTGCAACCACAAAATGGCCGTCCAAATATGGCCTAAGAACACAGTTTTTTCCCTATATGTTTCATATAAGCATTTGTGAACAGAACATTTTTATAAACGTTCCGAATAGAAAAATCTCACCTGAACTTTGTAATACTATCCAATGCGACATATTCTAGCAGCAAGAAAGGGTACCTTGACCGGCTTCCTTGCGCAATAATTTCAAAAGTGTGTCGGCTGGTTTGACAGGTAAACAATTTCGGCAGTAAAAAGGCCAAAATATACCCTGTTCAAAGGCTGATTTACAACAATCTATAATTAAAATTCAATAAAAATTGACATTTACTTGCTGCCTCAGACCTTCTCTGTACAAAAATGCCATTTAATCAGTACTCTTCATTCAAATTTCAATCAGTATTCATCCTCAAAAAGAGGACTCTGTGTAAGTACTTCCTTATTGTGGGTAACCAAAGGGCTAAAAACTGTGTTCTTGTTCCATATATCGTGTATCAATATAACGGCGAATTATCATACACGAAGCTTGTCCATATAACTAAAAGTTAATCTGCATGAAAAGGAGTTTGCATGTAACCTTTGGTATTAAGTTTACCGAGTCATGTAAATGTCCGGACGGTTTTAGGCATTTTCGATGCAAGCAAACACCTGTTCTTGTTGCGTTACTCCATTTTTCTGAAATATGATCTAAGTATAGATGTAAATACGTATAAAAACAACAAAAAACAATAACTACAATTATAAGCGTTGTCGTTTGTCGTTATTTATTCACGTATCTCGTATATGTTCGTAAAAAATGTGCGTTCCGAAAGCATCTGACATGTATAAATCATTTATCATCAGAATTTCCGGACGTTTTTATTTAATTTCATTTCAAGCAAACAGGTGTTCTTATCATGTTACACTATATGTTTCTGAAATAAAGTGTGTGTATTTTTTATTCTTAATTAAAATTATCAGCGTTGTTATGTGAGTTTTATATTCAGTTTGTTGTTGTTTTTTTAAAGTTTATAAGCATTAAACAATGTGTGGTCGAAATGCAATTGACAGGTATATATCATAAATCATCAAACCTTCTCTGTTTAGTATATTTCATTTTAACCACAGACATCCAGATGTCTAATGAGATTTTACAATTGCAATAAGCTTGCAACGTTATTGGGCGTAAAATACTAATTAAGAGAATTGTATTCATAAATAGTTCTGAGCATTTGTTGATACGGAAACATAAAACATGAATTGCTCACTACCGTCTCGTGATGTGTTTGTAGACGCAATCAATTTAAAGCATCGAAAGAACTACTAACTTGTCACAAAAGTTAATTTTTGTTGATCTCATTGGTAGTGTTATGTTTACCATGAACATCGTTAAGAAAAATTTAAATCATGCTTTACGTTGCACGAATATGTTCCTTTGATAGTTTATAGGGGCAATATATATCAAGGTCAACTGTCTAAAGACGAAACTACAAAGAGCAAATAGAAGATATTTTTTGACCAGTGTAAGATACAAACATACATCACACAAAAAGCTGGTAAATATTTCACTGGTAAACACATTTGTTCGATATTTTATGCGTATACTGCAGAATTTGCATGAATAAAAATGAAATGGCTCTGAAACGTTTGTTTATGAGTAACGTAATGACGTCATATACCCAAACTTAAACCAATTTCTAAAAGTCTATAAACGAAGCATAAAACTTTTCAATTTGTTTGTGAATTTACTTAATAGAACCTCCTAGTAAACAATGTACCAAATAACATTCTGAGAGAATTGGTAAGATACAGCTTAACACTGTCCTGCATGGACTTTCATACACTTTCTGCGTTGGAGCAAATTCATCAAGGGCCCATGATCATAAAACTAAGTTTTGAGATCAGTCTCAAATCTCAAGGATCTGATTGGCTGAAATGGCGACTGGTCGCCATTTCAGCCAATCAGATGCTTGAGATTTGAGACTGATCTCCAAATTTAGTTTTATGATCTCCAGACAAGGTACTTTTTAGTTCTTTGTATACAAGAGTACTTAATTTGGCAAGTTTAAGGTTCGTGGACCATAGAATCTGGTTTAACCCCCAATTGAACATTTAAACGCCCTTGCGTTTAAGGCAAACTTGCTGTGAAATATAAACCCCAAAGGATGTTGGACATTACCATCTTAACATCTAAATGAACAATATTAAAATCAAAAGCATCTCTTTTATCTTATTGTTAATTTACAAAACCATTTTCAATAAATAGATAAGAATCAATATAATTTGCTGGCCCTTTTGAATTGTTAGCTTAAGTAAAATAGAATCTAACATTGTATATGTTTTTATCTGTATTTAATAAATCGCCAATGTACCTCGAGACGTTGTTAAGGCAGTAAAATGACATCTGGGTGTTCGATAGAAACAGATAAGATAAAGTCTCTTTCATTGCAGTATAAAAACATGACAAAGGGTGCACAATGAGTGCTACCTACAATGATGCCAGATACTAATCTATAAATAGAAGCCCCAAATTGAGCAGTCCTATTAATAATGTGTACAAGATCTTTAAGGTTTCACAAACTTAAGATTTAGAATGCGTTTTTTCCTCAGGTTTGGCAAAGTTTGAGCGTTAAGTAGATATCTTTAAAGATACAATTATTTACGTTAGGTTCCTTCAGCTGGGGAAGTGTTAAGAATTTCATTTGCTTGCGTAAATAGATGACAAAATAATAAAAAGGTTGAGTTCGCTCTTCATCATCGAAAGTTCTTGAAAGGGATCTAAAAAATAGGAAAGTTTTATTGAACTGCATTTAGCCGTTCAGAGAGATTTTCATCATTTTTTATATTTGTAACAAAGCAATGACGTCTAGAAGTACCTTAAATTGTTAAAAGTGAAGTATTTAAAGATACATTTGACAGTATATAATTCTAGCAAAACAACTTTAATCGTCGCACTAAAATAGAAACTACATTTAATTCAAACATAACAATAAAGAAATTACCTAGAAGGTCTGCAACAGCCAAATTAATCACGAAGCTATTAGTAACAGTCCTGATTGAATTTCGTTGATTACGAGCTATCACAATTAGCACGAGAACATTGCCTACTACAGACATTAAGAATATAGGAACATATAACACTATCAGCACTTTGGTCAGTGGTTCATGAAGAGTAACTTGTGCCTGTTCAAAGTCGTCAATAACAGTCTGCCAAAGCGAATAATCCCAGTCACCCTCATAAATACCAGTGCCGTTAAAAGTCTCATTATTACTTACACCAAAAACATGATTTTCTGAAGTATTTTCATGTGACATTTTTGACAAATGTTGTTTTTAGAGAACTTAATGTGAACTCTTTGGTTCATGTATAATTCATCACATTATTCTTTAACTGATGTGCTTTTTGTTTTTCCAGGAGTACTTAAATAATAGCGAGATGTTGCTTTTTGGCATTGTGTTTTTAATGTAACTTATTTTTATAAATTATTAAGTAGTCAGTTTAACAATCTTCGCAATATTTTAACGTATTTAATGTTTAAAAATTTAAAATCTATAACTATTGATTCAAATATTTGATGAGTATCTATAACTCTTTTTGTTATAAAATACTTCCATTCAATTTTAATCCATTTCTACTGACCAGCACATGTCACTTCCAAATATATATAGAAGAATATCTTGAAGTAGCAAGTCTAATATTATCATTAATTTGTTAGTTAGTTGGCATTTGCTTTTTGAAATAAGATGATAGATGCTTCGCATGATTCAATTTAAAATTTAAATTCAAAGTAACATGATTTCAATGAAACGCTAAATAATCCAACATCCATTTTTATGTTAGCGTGACAAGCAGTATCCAACGAAATAATACCAGAAATAAGTAAATGAATGTTTTGTATTGGAAAATATGTTTCCTGTGTGACTCGGTATAGTTAATGTTTTGTTTATAAATATGTATTGTAACGCATGTAGGACAATTTCTCTGTCTCTGGAAATATCGTAACAAATCACTTGTTTTCGCTGCGACAAAACTATTGCCGTGACTCAAAACTACAAATCAACGTGAATATTGTTTACACACCCTTAACACAGCTTTTTGGAAATAAAATTCCGTCTTAGGTGTTTTGAAAGTATGCACACCCTCGTGTTGAAAATCATTTAAATAGAGATCTACAACGTTGCAAACTTCTCCTACCAACCAACAGAATAGTTTAAACGTTTTTTTCTCATCATTTGACACCAACGGTTAGTTGTAGACATATTTACCAAACAGTGCTTTGCATCATTAACATTTCTTTGAAGAACATATGCAACAGTTGTGTTCAAACAATATCATGGGGAAACCTTTCAGAAAGTTTTCTTTTGATCGGGTGATCAATCGTCTAACTGTTATCGAGGTACGCAGAATGTGAATGTTTTTAACTTTAATTAAAATAATCATAATTGTAGCAGTATGTTTAACTCTAGTATAATAATAAACAACCTCAGACTAACTGACAGCAATATTTGTTTTACGACATCGTCTTAAAAGTAACAAAATAGTGCAGTAATATGTGTCCAGGCAATAGTTATTGAAACAGTTGAGGTTTTGCTTCATTACAACAGACCGTACGTCTGTATTCTAAGCGTCGATCTATCGATATACGATGGATGTTTAAAACTTAGTGGGTTGTTGCATATTCAGTGTCATGTTTTTGTGTGTTTTACGTTCATAAATTCTGGCAATTTTTAACCCACTTCTGCTGTGCATTTTTGAACATGTTGTATTGCAAACATGATATATAATTATGACAGACAAAATTAATATTAAACAAGTCTTGTCGCACGTCGCATCAGACCCAACCATTTCTGTGTATAGATTGTTGAATATACACTTGCATAAAATTGAGGTTTGATAAACTTGTCTATCGTAAGCACTTGGGGCATGTTCTGTTTGTCTATTCAGTTTTATAGATTTTACAATTGAGTGATATTTATAATATAAAAACATGGAATAAGCATATCAGGAATGGCCACATCCTGCAGAGACGTCATCCCCACACTGCCAAAGAGAAGAGAGGAGAAGAGAGCGTGGTAATGCAATGATCGGTTTCTAAATACTAGATAGACGTTCAACACATTTTTAAATTTGATACTTTAACCAAAAAAGGACAACGCCAACTAAAGGTATTCTGGCGATATAGAACGTAATATTTTTTTAATAATCTTGTCGGTAATTTGCACTAGCGATTACACTGTTGATGGAGTGTAGACTTAAAAGAGATTTAAAAATATTCGACAAATATATTAGTGTGCATGCCGAGAACAAATAAAAAACAAACTACGGGATATTTAACTTTAAGTTGGTTGTGCATGCACCAACCTCACTCGCATTATTTCCTCAATATGATTATATATTTGCTATAACCTCCTATGTCAATTAGTTACACGGACTTTTTATTTTATTAAAAATAATTCCCACATTGACATGTACACACTAACGTATGTTTGTTGTACGCTCTTAATGTATTTATATTTCGATGTTTAAACGATATACATATCAATAATAAACAAATCGTTGAACGCTGATGTTAATAGCATGTGTTGCTGTGCTATAATTATGTTTTACATTACAAAACCACACAGAAGCTCAAATTCATCCTACTCACGTATCGGTTAGCTAACGTTAATTGGATAATTCAGACATGTTTTATCTAGCATATCGGAAAGTTATCACAAGATAACAAAGCTAAGCATATATTGATGTTCAAATGATAAAATGGTTTGCGCATACAATACTTCGTACAACATGCAACTGGTAAAGTAATTGCTTTTTACACTTAATTTATAAAAACGTTCACGATATACAAATACATATACAAATGTTTAAAGAAACTAAACAAAACAGATATTATGAAACAATCAATATTTTTAAAACAAAAGCGGCTTTGATGAAAATGATTTTCCAATATATTTAAACAAAAATAAAGACGAAAGGGGTACGCTAAAAACGGTGCCATAAAAGCTCGCGTTACGTATATTATTATGACATTTCGAGTACATAGAATGTCTCAGTTCAAAGATTTCACTAAAATCGTATTATACGTGCACCGGTGCATGTTCGATGCAAATTTTGCATCATTTTGGTGTAAACTACATAGTTAAATCTCTACGTTTAGGTAAAATTGAGGGTTCCCGGGTGCCTTCATAGATGTCGTTGTTTTTCAATAACTGTCATCGGCAAGTGGAAATATTTTGCATATTTCAATAAAGCGATACTTACACATTATTCTGATCAAATTTCGTAAGATTTGGACATTCTATAACATTTGCTGTAAAAACTGAGTGAGCAACGTGTCCATCCACCTTAAGGAGTTGGGTAAATTTCAGTTAACTAACATTCTACATACATGTATTTACTAATATTTTCATACTTAATTACATGCTGTATCGTCGAAAAAACTATTTGTCCTATGTATTGAAATGTTGTCATTATTTTAAACATCTTATTATTTTATAAAGAGGTTTAAATTGCAAGATGCCGACTGCTCAATAAATGCGATTACTGCTTGGAAACGACTTGTAGGGAAAATCTATGAGATTTTAATTTAAACGATGTAAATTGTTCAATTCTTTATACGTTTACTGTTGAATATAAAGAAAACTAAATTTCAGACAGAAACATATAGTCCGACTTGTCGAAACGGCAAGGAACAACCTTTCAGACTTTCTATTAACTCAAAATGTACCTTGTACTGCTGAGGCAAAGATTGTGTAAGACTTCAATCTTTTAACACATCACATCAAGCAACTACAAAAAGCAGCATCAATCCCTATAATGATTGAATTTATCTGTACAGGTTATTGTTTTAAGTCACGTGCATCGTTCAATATTTGGTTTAAGAAGTTGCTGGATACAGTAACAAAAATAATATTTTTCATTTGATGAATGCCTGGTTTCGTGTTAATCAAACGTTAAACATCAACTCAACATTTATAGACAATTGCATTTTTCTTGAAGCCCGTTGTGCAGCCAATTAACGTTAACTTGTATTTGAACCAATCAATAAAATTACTTTGTAGTAAGTTGAAACGTCAATAACAATGCGTGATTTTATCGCTACTCCACTGTCATTAATGTACTTTGAGGTCAGCTATCAAAGTTGAGTACAGCACTAGAGGTCTATAATGTCCAATAAAAATGTTAATTATTCGCCACTGGTAAAGCTTAGGTAAGTATTCAGTCACGCTACATTCTGTTTGTTTGGGTTTGTTTCCTTGGCGTCTGTTGTAATGGGCAGAGGTCATTTTTTGAGTTCCATGTCATGTCGTGTTCTTTGTTATTGTATATGTTTTTGGAAAGAACCATTAGAGTATGTTGGGACTATACAGTTCATGTAATTGCATTGCAACAAATCGTCTTCAATGTTTTGTGTTTTATGAAATTTATGTACTAACTGTTTTGGATATTAAGTTTTGCTCAACCAGGGACTGTTAATATTTGACCAGTCATTGCTGTATAAGAAGAGGTTCAATCAAACCAACCACGCAATATTTTTAAGAGATGTCGTTTTTGATCGCTTTCAAAGTCTCAATTTCACCTCAAAAAAGTATCACACATGAACAAATAAAAAGGAAAAAAAGCGTACTTTCTATATGATAGGTATTTTAGCCCTCTAGAGTTAACGCCATTTATTTATTTATTTATTTATTTTCGTCTTCAACGGGGATCGAGTATCAAATATTGAATATATGACTCAAACTAAAAGACGGAAATGTTGGCGTCAAAATGTAAGGATATTGAACGATTCCAGCATTAATATGGTATCTACACTAATCATGTGACTGATATGATTGTGAGCATATTTATATCAGCGAAATCACTCGCTTCAAGTTAGACTGTTGCGTGTGTCCTAGTAATTTCTTGACCGAATTAGATCAAAATAACCGCATTTACTTCTGTTTACAATTATTTTCATCGACACTGAATCTCCTTTAGCAGTTGGCAGCCGTTATATAAAACATTTAGATACATATTTTGAATAAGGTGCACACGAATCCTCTTTGTCCCAGTTATTTGGTCAATGTTATTATATATTCTGCCAATAAAAGAAAACGCAACACACTATATTATATGAATATTTTTTATAAGTGTTAAAGAATAATTAATTGGCAAAGGTAGATTGGCAAAAATATTTCAAAAGACAAAGTGTTGCGTTTTCGTTGGCAGTAAGTTTATATTGGTGTGAATCCAAAATCTGGCTACTGACAAAGTTTCCTGCAGTTTTGAAATTGAATGTCGCGCACACCTGGGCAAATTAAGGAAAATCTTTTGCAAGTTTTACCGCCGATACCAAGATATAATTCAGAAATACAGTTATATTTAAACTTAAGAAAATGAAAGGCAAAATTAATTTTTCCACACCATTTAAAAAAAACGGTATATAAATAATAACAGAACGTTTACCAACATGATTTTCTAAAGAGCTCTGCATGCACATGATTAACCCATATCCTTCTTAGTTTGCAAGACAGAGGTGGTGTTTTAATGGTTTATTTAGGTTTCTTAAGAGAAATCTTGTAAAAGAACGTTGGTCGTTTTCTTCGTTTTATCCCTGATCTGCAGGTGATATAAATCTTCACGAAAGTCGTCGATTTCAGCCCACATCTTGGGTTGCAGCCAAACATGGAATCGTATCATTAATGATTGTTTCTATAGATATCTGGTAATTGCATGACTGTAAAACCGTCATACAAACATCAACGACCTGTCGTACGATAAACTGGGAATAGTGGTGATGTATTGCAGGACCCTCATACGCACATAGATGCTAATGAAAGACAGATAAATAAAGGTTTGTTTCTAAAAATATACATTTGTCACAAAAGATACTGCGCATGACGCCATTCAGATGGACTGATATGTGCCTCGTAGGAAAACTGATAAAAATGAAGATGTGCATCGTAAAAGGGGTTTCAATATTTATAGGATCGTCTGTGTAAGGTAAACCTTACGGAATAAAACACATATTTCAAAAATAGACGTCAATTGTTGTTTTAGCCTTTTTGTATTGACTACATTATGAATAAAAAATCTAATTTTTGTATTTACACCCAAGACATTATTGAATGCTGATTACTGAGAGATCGAATCATCGAACATAAGAAGTCATCATGATCGATGAATAATACATATGCCTATAAGAAATACAAATACATGCCTTTGTTCGACAAATGCGCATATGAGTTTAAACAAAATTAATAAAAATTGTTAAAAAGCGAATGTTCTATAATAGTGCTCATTAGTTTCGGTTCGTTCTTGATTATTTAATTAATGTAGATGATTATCTCAACACAACTTTATATCTACAAAAGGGACATTTTTTTTCAGAGTATTAGAAAGCCTGAGTGTTTTTGACCTCCCATAAATTAAAAGAGTTTATACGTTATGAATCATTCATATCTTTTGAACTGTCATGGTTTATTACATAAATAAAATACCAAAATAGGGACATGCGAAGCAGAAAACTCAAATGAAGGGTGTGGAGGATAAATAATCAGGGAGCTCGGTATAGGGCTATAAGAATAATTTTAGCATACGAAAGCCTGTACTCGTATGTTAGAAGCTTAGTCAAATGCTGAAAGGCGCGCAACAATATTCCCTTCGGGCTGGAGCCCGCAGGGTATTGGTACGCAACAAGTTTTGATGCATGGAGGAGCACGTGACCTGTTTTGCTACATGGACCAGCACGTGACATGTAAAAAGTATATCATTACATAATTGTTTTTTTTTTCAAAGTTTTTTTTTAATTTAATGAATTATGTAAAAAATGTTAGCACGTTCTTATTTTAAAAACAAAACCTGCAAAAGACTTTAGTATTGAAAAAATATTAAAAAAAACAAACTTTCTTATCATTTTTCAATGTCAACCGGAAGTTTACATTGTCCGTGACTGTTCATCCGATCGAAAAAGGAAACAATAACCGAAAAGAGAAGTACATAGACACTTACTTAGTCGTTATCAGTAGATAAACGATTGTTATTAATCAAAAGGCATATGAGAGGGTGTTTAGTGACGTCATACTTGCTGTCGGTATATATTTTAAAATTTTCTTTCCAGCTTCTTATCAACTAAGACTATTGCTCAACACGGTATTCATGATAAAACATGACATTGATAAAGAGTGGATATGCACTGTATGTGATAGAAAAAAATAAGACAGCCTGTACTTTTTATAATCAAAGCAACTAGAATGTGTAAACAGTGTACTGAACAAAAGGATATGGCAAATGTTGTGCAGCATTTATGCAACTCGAAGGTTTTACAAATTTCAGTATAGTAGGCACTTCAAACACATGTATGGCAATAAATCAGTGACCAGGTTAAGTGGCACCAGTTTGCTATCGGCAACCTTGTTGAGATGATTGCAAGCATACATCTTGAAATACAAAATAAACATAATTCAAGCTTATTATAAAAATTAAAAAAAAATGTTCTCTTCAATGTATCGCTGTCTGATTCACCTATTGCGTATGAAGGTTAGCCTGTGTTCCCCTAAAAAAGTTTTTCCCCATAGCTTTACTACTCAATGCATGACAATACTTCTGTGACACTTATAACTTCCTTATTGGAGTGATTTCACCGAGACAACTTGTATTTGTTTTGTGATGAGAACCTGGGGCAAGTGTGAGGTTGGTGCAACCTAGAACCTGGTTTAAACATCCAATGGCAATTTGATTTGCCACTGACCGTTCCAAGGCGGTAACCCCTCGGGTTCTCATTTTTGTTAATTGTTAGTGGTGTCTCTTTTGAAACTGATCATTTTATTAACCATGCTCTCTCCCTCTCTTCTTCTTGACTGTGTGGGGAGGCTGTTTTTATCTGAATGTGGCGATTCCTGAAATGCATATTTCACCTTTTTATTTTACCAAATCCATCATTTCTGTCCGTTTAATTCATAAATATTAAAACTTTAAAATCTGTTCCCGCAGGAAACATTTTCAATTGTAACTGTTACATTGCCCTGTGTATATCGGTATCTTTATTGTTTTTTTTTATAGAATCTTCAATTTATGTTCAATTTCCTTATTTTTGTTCTGTTTTAAAATCGACCACTTCTTATTTTGATAGTAATTTTGAGGAGACTGGGATATATATATAGCCCTCCTTGATGATGACTTAGGCGATCAATTCTACGCTTCAGTTAGATTAAACATACCATCTGGGTTACACATCTGCAACTTTATCTTTCAATTTCATCTCCGCAATTAATTCATCTTGCAAAACAGTCCCAATAGCCATCAGAAAAATACTTGGAGAATACCCTAAACGAGAAAATTGTAAAAACGTTTCAATATTTATAAGACAGAGTTTGTGTTCGGTGAACATTGAAGAATAAAGCACACTTGAGAATTGGATATTTTTTGTTTAAAAAAGCAAAGTTGCCAAAATGATTTATAAACCTCTAATATTTGTTTAAAAAAACAAGATTTCGTTAATTACATTCCTAATCTCTCAACAATATGAAACTATTTTGTCGATATTACATGTACATTCGACGAGAGATAGAATTTTAATCCTGTAGAGCGTAAAACGTATAAAGTTTACATATACGTAATAACACTTTCGTCCAGCACGCATGTACGCACATATTGATTCTGTCATATTATATTTTCATTTGACAAGTATTGTTATTAAATTAAATAAATCACATCAAACAGAGAGATGTTGTGTGTGCACCATCGTGTTCTGTTTATTGATACGGTCTCTACATTCCAATTGCCTCATGTTCTTTTTTCAAGATTCCTTAATTGATTGGGTTATTGTTGAGTAGCTTGAAGCAAACAAGATTTATAAGCATGTATTTTTCCTGCACTGCGAATGACCTACGTGAAATAACATTTTTCTTGGTAGTTACATGAGTCGAATACCCTTTCCCCCTGACAGGAAACGTTATTTCCCACGTATCGGTTTCTTTGACAAATAATACAGTTGTAGATTTGTGTCCTAAACCGTTACACCACCTATTAATTTACATGCATAATTTGCAATAAATTTGAATCAAGTGATCATTTTACATTGACGCACACGATCAGCTGAGATGTAATGTAATTCATTAAGATGTACATATAACCCCCGCTGGTGTCAACTCTGAACAAACTGACTTCTATAATCAGGATTATATGGTGAGCGCATGCGCGAATATGGCGGTTTAAAATTTTGAAATGGTGATTTTTATTGAAAAAAGTGGAATAAGACGAGTTATTTTTGGATTATTATAGAATCAGAAACTTTTAAAGTAAAAAGGAGGACATGTTTCATCAATTGTGTGAAATAAAAACTCGGATAGATGGAAAGAAAGAGAAAGAAGGAGATAGTTTCACCTGTGGTTTCCCCTGATGATCAGCAGCAATTAAGTCAGTCGAAAAAGAAATCTCGAACAAAGAAAAGTAAAATGGCTCAAAAGGGAGTTTCGCCTACACAAGGTACTGTTAATTCTTGTGCTAACGGGATGAACAGTTTATATCAAAATACACAGCAGTTTTCTATACCAGCGATGTATTCACAATATCAATATCCAATGGTTGGAATGTTGAATCCTGGATCACCTGTGCTTAGCCAAAATAGCCAAAACAGTCAAAATAGTATGATATATAACGATCAGTCATCTGCAGTCATGCAAAAATTGGACCAAATAGAAAAGCAATTAGGTCAGCTCGGGGAAATAAAATCCATAGTGCACGATCTAACGGTACGGATGAATGATATGAGCAAAAAAATTAATGACATTGAAAAAAGCCAGCAGTTTATAAGTGATCAATATGAGACAATTTCAAAATGTACAAATTCAAATAAACAAAGCATATCTGATCTGGAAGCTAACTTCAAACGACTGACGGTTGAAAATGAGTCTCTCAAAGAAGTTAGTAAAACGTTGCAAGAAAATGTCACAGACTTAAAGTGTAGATCCATGAGGGATAATTTGTTGTTTTTTGGAATACCGGAAGGACCCGTTGCTGATTTTCTACTTCCGCTTTCACAGACTGAAACAAATGCACCTGGTCTCGCAACATCGTCTGCCTCACAACCACCGGTATCAACCGATGAATCAACAGAACCCGACCCATCGGAGACCGACCCATCGGAGTTGACACGGCCAGTGCGACCAGTAGTCCAAATAGGCCAATTATTACATCCGATGATTGTAAGGAGAAGGTTTTTAGATTTTGCGAAGACGTCCTGAAGATCAAAAATCCTAAAAACTGTATCAAGATTATTAGGGCTCATCGCATAGGAAAATTTAACCGATCAAAAACTCGACCGATCGTGGCTAAATTTGACGAGGACTCTAAACCCTTAATAAAAGAGTATCTAAAAGGTGTGAATCTACGCCCCACCCCCTACAACGTCGCTGATCAGTACCCTCAGGAGGTTCAGCAACGCAGAAAGGAGCTGATCCCAGCAATGCAGGAAGCACGCAGGAAAGGGAAAAGGGCGAACCTTATAAGAGACAAGCTCTTTATAAATGACGTTGAGTACGTGCCTGAATCAGCCCCAGCATTCGGATGGAGTGATAAATAGGGTCGATCAGAAAAGTGTGACCTAAAAATTTTATCATGGAACGTTGAAGGACTTCACAAGTGCTTGATTGATGATGATTTCCTGAATTTTGTAACTAATTTTGATATACTCTTTTGTTGTGAAACTTGGCAAAAGCGCATTAACAATTACGAATTAAACGGTTACGAGTGTATATCGTTGCCTAGGGATGAATCTCTAAGACCTGGTGTGAAAAGAGGTCATGGAGGAATATGTCTTTTCTACAAAAATCACATTAAAAATGGTTTAAAAATTGTTGAGAAAAACTCACAAGGTAAAATTTGGGTTAAATTATGTAAATCTTTTTTTGATTTAGAAGATGATATATACGTATGTTTTTTGTATATACCACCTAGTAATTCGGTATATTTTAACTTAGTCGACACCGACTATTTTGAGTTACTTGAATACAATATTCGTAAATATTCAGATAACGGCAAAGTGGCCGTGATTGGTGACCTGAATGCCCGTTGTGGTAATAGGTCCGATATTCTCGAGCCATCTACGATCTTTGATCGCTTCATTCGCGTGATTGAACAGGATGCCAATGAAAACAACATTAATATTTTACCTGTGCGTAAATCTATGGATACAATCACAAATTCTTCAGGTATGAAACTTATTGATATTTTGTTGAGTACTGATTTAAAGATCGTAAATGGGCGATGTAAATCGGATGAAGTCGGAAATTTTACATATATATCAAATAACGGTAATAGCTTAATTGACTATGCTATTTTGTCGCAAGATTTGTTCCCCATTATTGATAATTTTTATGTGCATGATTTATTTACGTTTTCGCCTCATAGGCCGATTGAGTTGGATTTGAAACTAAATTATTTCATTAATATTAAAAATAATGATCAGCTGGTGACAGAAAAACTGGTTTGGAATGATGAAAATGTAGATTTATTAAAATACAATATATCTCAACAAATTCCTAATATGGATGAAGTAGTGCGGTCGATAATTGATAATAATATATCAGTTGATGAAGGCGTTAATAAAATATCGGATATATTATATAGCGAAGCTTTTAAAATATTTGGATCAAAAAAGGTATTTAAACCCGTTAATACTGCTAATAAGCGTAAATATAAAAGCCAGTGGTATGACCAACACTGTGAAACCGCAAGACGAAATTTCAAAAAAATTAAACAAACAATATAGACGATCACCGACGAATGAAAACGCAAACGCTCTACGAAATAGTAAACGAATCTTTAAAATGGCTAAGCGAAACGCGCGAGCTAAATTTACAAATAGTCAACGAAATAATCTTCATAAGTTCGCTAGAAACGATCCTCAGAAATTTTGGAAAGAAATAAAGAAAATAAGAAACAAAAATAAAAATATGAAAAGCAAACTCTCAAAAGATGAATTCTATGAATACTTTAAACATCTTTTTTCGAATGATGAAATTTTTGAAAATAATTATATAGAAGAACAGTTAAATAATGAAACAAATACTTTTATCAATATTGAAGAACTGGATCGCGATTTTTCATATGAAGAAGTTGATAAAGCGTTTTCTACGTTAAAACGCGGGAAAAGTGCTGGTAGTGATAAGTTAGTTCCAGATATATTTATAGATTGTAAAGATTTGTTAATACCAGTATTTATTAAACTGTTTAACCATATTTACTCGAGAGGTGTTTACCCATCTTGCTGGTGCTACGGTGTTATTGTTCCGGTTCCTAAGAAAGGTAATGCTGATGATATCAATAATTATCGTGGGATTACTCTTACTAGCGTGTTTTCCAAACTGTTTTCAATTTTACTGGATATTCGATTGCGTAAATGGGCTGAGAGCAATAACCTAATTAATGATTATCAATACGGTTTTAGAAAAGACAAAGGAACAGTTGATTGTATATTTGTTTTGACTTCTATCATTGATAAAATAATTAATACGGAAAAGAAAAAAGTATATGCGGCATTTGTTGATTTTCGTAAATGTTTTGATATGCTTTATCGTAATGGAATTTGGTTTAAATTAATGCAAATTGGTGTATCAACCAAAATGGTAAGAATGTTAAAAAGTTTGTACGTAAATGTTAAATGTTGTGTTAAGGTAAATGGCGCTTTAACTGAAAATTTTGAAACATATATGGGGGTAAAACAAGGGGAGCCACTCTCGCCTTTGCTTTTTATTTTATTCGTTAATGATATGTATGAATGTTTACAAAGCCCAGAGGTTCCGGCTTTCACTCTTAACGAAATTCAAATTTATTTATTACTTTTTGCAGACGACACTGTTCTTTTTTCCTATTCGAAAGAAGGACTACAAACTTTGTTAGACAGATTGTATAACTATTGTCATTATTGGGGTGTTTCAGTGAATACTGAGAAAACAGTTGTCATGGTCTTTAAGAAAGGAAATAATATAGAAGATGTTGCACTATATTATGATAACCAGTTATTAAAAGTTGTTAAAACGTTCACTTATCTAGGCGTTACGCTGTCTTCTAATGGAAACTTTTACCAAACACAAAATGTATTATCTAAGCAAGCACTTAAGGCATTATTTAGTCGAAACACATTGTTTGATAATATTGAAATAGGAGTCCTAGAAAAACTTAAATTGTTCGATTCAATGATTGCTAACATTTTATTCTATGGTTCGGAAGTATGGGGTTTCCATAAAGCCCCAGATATTGAAAAAGTACATTTGAAATTTTTGAAACAGCTACTTGGAGTAAGAATACAAACACCGAATGCTGCAGTATTAGGAGAATTTGGTCGGTTTCCGTTTGAGATAATTCGTAAAGTACGACTTATAAAGTATTGGTACAGGGCCTTAAAATCTCCAGATTCTTTAATATATAAATGCATGTTTGCAACAGACGATAATGATAGATTAATAAATAGCTGGACGATTAAACTGAAAACAATGCTCAGTGATCTGGGATTCGCATATTTATGGCACATGAGAAATATTTCTGTTTACCAAATTAAAAGTGTGATTCAGAGAATATATGATCAGTACTTACAAAGCTGGTGTTCTGACGTAAACACTTTTTCTAAACTTGAATCATATAGAATTTTTAAAATTGATTTCCGAAGTGAAAATTATTTAAATTTTTTTAAATAATACCAAATATAGAAATTCTCTTTCAAGATTTAGATGTTCTGCTCATAAATTAGCCATAGAAGAAGGTAGATTTAGAAATATACCACGGGAAAGTAGATTATGTAATAAGTGTAGTTACAACCAAATTGAAAATGAATATCACTTTCTGTTAATTTGTCCATTTTATAGAGAATTGAGAAAGCAGTTTATACATAGGTATTACTTAAGCTGGCCTAACATGAATAAATTTAAAGCTTTAATGCAAACTTCTAACAAAAAACACATAAACAACTTAGCAAAATTTGTACATTTAGCAATGGATATGAGAAATAATGTAATGAACTAAATAAAAATATGGTTTAAGCATTTAATGCGCTTATATGTTATGTAATTTATATGTATCATACTTTTCTGCTTATGTACCTTGATATGATTGAGCATGATCTCATTATTGTTACTGCCATTATTCTGTATTATTCTGTATGATTTTGGCTATGGACATTGTATTATGTTTAAATGCCAATAAAATTGAC
>JAZAYU010001491.1:0-42275 GCA_038501625.1 Corbicula japonica | reverse complement strand
ACAGACAACTGAATAATCTCTCACAGAATTGTATTGCAATGTCTAGCCCATTTGTTGATTTGTTTTAATGATATTTTGAAAGAAAGCAATCCAACCTGCATTCTGATTTCAAACCTTGCCTATCTGTATCACACTTGTCCTTACAAATTTTCATAATTTTCCCTTTTTGATAGTGTTCTCACCACATATTATTTGCCTATCAAGTATGATACATGTATGTTTTGTTGATTTTGAAGAACAATTCAATATTCTATGATTTTTTTTCATTTTTAACCACTACTATAGGTTTCAATTACTATACCCTTTAGAATACAACTTCTTCCCCAATCTTTATGTAATATTTAGTGTTTACAAATTATATAATTTAAAAACAACAGTATCAATTTATTTTACCACAGAATTGATGAAAGTGATATTATGTCTTGAAGACATTCAGGCTTCCTCTAGTTCAGGCAAACTTAACTTTGGAACCTTTTTTTACATGATAGGATAATCTTTTTAAATTAAGACTTCTTTTCTGGAATTTCATACTGAATAGCTCATGATTTGTTAAATAAACTTAAAAACAATTCTTTATTCACAGAAAGTTTCATAAATTTATGTAAAATACCCAATACACTATATTTTGCGAATTTCCAGAAAAATATTTAATCATAAAAATAACAAATGCTGAATTACCTTCAAAGAATGCGTTTTTATTTATTGAACACACTCCAAGCATCTCATCCCGATCACAAACCACAATGCAGTTGGTACTCATAGCGAATTATAGCAACACAATTAACCTTTGTATCAATTTTGCATTTTCAAAGTGAGGTATTGTGAAAAATGGAACGCCTGGAAGATATCAGCTGCTTACAAATCAATTCATTTTACTTCATAACCTTGCTTATTTCAATGTGGTTAATAATAATAACTTAAATGCAGCTAAAATCTGATTGCGTTTGACAGAAATCTAAACACTGGTGAGGTGAAAAATGCATTATAAAAACACAACATGATGACAACACATGTACATCCTGCATTCTTGAATGTTGCATCATGTTAAGAGACTCAGAGATCAGTAGGGCAAGCGGTTTGCACAATTGACAATACCTAGGTTTACCACCCGATAACCATAGTTATTGGTGAAAACCCTAGATATCGGCTGATAACCATAGTTATTGTCAATAACTATGGATGTCGGACCAATAACCTTTGATATTGGCGAAAACTATAGTTACAGACTGAAAACCATAGTTTTTGGAGTTAACCGTGGTTAACGAGCAATATTTATCTAGGGTTTTCACTAGTAATTATGGATATCATATCTAATGTGCACTTGGCACAAAACTCTAGATATAAATCAATATCCTAGGTTGTTGTCTTGCCATTGTATCTGTTTCACTTTGACATGCAGTTTGCCCAAATAATCCAATATCTATAGTTATCGACCAATAACTATTGATATCGGCCCGATTCATAATTCATTTTAAGAGGTAGCAAACATTGCAAATGGCGAAAACTAGCTAAAATTTCAAAAATGAATTTTGGAAATACTTATTTCTACTTTCACTTTGAACCTGAAACTAAGATTTCCTTGAATTTTTTGAAAACCCTAACATTATTTTGATGAATTGGCACTAAACATTGTAGACCAGCATATACTTATTTCAGGTATGAGTTGTTTTGGTATATTGCTGATGAATTTCAGAGTTCCCATGCAAATGGTTTTTCTTTTGTTTTAGTATGTGCTTGGTAATTAAAAACATGAATTAGACTAAACTGAGCTTGCAAACATTTACTACATCCATAGCTAAATACATTTCTTTACTAAAATCTAGGTGGCAATAAGTATTTTCCCCAAAATTCATGTTTTTGAAATTTTAGCCTGTTTTCGTCATTTGCAGTGTTTGCGATACATTAAATCATAACCTTGCTTATTTCAACTCTGTTAAAAGTAATAACTGAAATGCAGCTAAAATCTGATTGAGTTTGTAATATTTCCATAACATGACAGAAATCTAAATACTGGTGAGGTGAAAAAATGCATTATATTATATAACTAGACTGTGTCCACAGGACACTGATGCCCCCACTGCTGCAATAACATTTGTTACAAAATTTTGTACCAGGTATTAACAACATGTGGTGATCATGATTAGTAAATGAGGAGTAACTGTAAGTGCCACAAAATTTAATAACTAACATAAACAAAAGGCCATAACTGTGGTGAAAATTGTTGCAAGACAATGTCCTTTACAACAATCTTCACATCATGTCTAATCATCTGTGCAAGTTTGAAAGAAATCAGCCAAATAGAAAATGTGAAGTTGATGCCACAAAATTTTGTAAGTGAAATAAACAAAGGGCCATAACTGTGGTAAAAATGGCAGCAGAAAAAAATCTTTTTTTTATGATCATCTACCCAGCCATCTTGATCATGTGTGCAAGTTAGAAAGAAATCTGTCCAAAAGTAAATGAGGAGTTGATGCCACAAGATATTATTACTGAAAAACAACAAAGGGCCATAACTCTGGTAAAAATAGTCGCAGGAAAAAATCCTTTCTTCACGATCATCTACACATCCTGTTTCATCATCTGTGCATGTTTGCAAGGAATCTGCCCTGTAGTTTAGGAGGAGTTGATGCCACAAGATTTAATTACTGAAATTAACAAAGGGCCATAACTCTGGTAAAAATGGTCGCAGGAAAAAGTCCTTTCTTTACGATCATCTACACATCCTGCTTCATCATCTGTACATGTTTGCAAGGAATCTGCCCTGTAGTTTAGGAGGAGTTGATGCCACAAGATTTAATTACTGAAATTAACAAAGGGCCATAACTCTGGTAAAAATGGTCGCAGGAAAAAATCCTTTCTTTACGATCATCTACACATCCTGCTTCATCATCTGTGCAAGTTCGCAAGAAATCTGCCTTATAGTTTTGGAGGAGTTGCCGCCACAAGATTTAATTAATGAATATAACAAAGGGCCATAACTCTGGTAAAAATGGTCGCAGGAAGAAATCCTTTCTTCACGATTATCTACACATCCTGCTTCATCATCTGTGCAAGTTTGCAAGAAATCTGCCTTGTAGTTTAGGAGGAGTTGACGCCACAAGATTTTATAACTGAAATTAACAAAGGGCCATAACTCTGGTAAAAATGGTCGCAGGAAAAAATCCTTTCTTTACGATCATCTACACATCCTGCTTGATCATCTGTGCAAGTTTGAAAGAAATCCGCCTTATAGTTTAGGAGGAGTTGATGCCACAAGATTTGGGGACGTACGGACGTACGTACGTCCGGACGGACGAGTGCAATTCTATATGCCTCCCACTTTGTGGGGGCATAAAAACACTACATGATGAGTACATCCTGCATTCTTTAATGTTGCATCATTTTAAAGATATATCTGGCGCATCTGAACAAAAAAATTAAAATCCATCTTTTTGCCATGAAAGCTTACACATCTTAATTTAAACTAATTTGACCACATGGTATGTATCAAATTATGGTTTTAAAATAAGATTTTTGCAAAACAAATATTTGAAGCAGACGCTCTTTCGCTACCTTCCGACATTTTGGCGATGTATAATTTATGCATACCGGAAGTTCGCGCAAGAGGTCAACAAAACAAAAACAAAATGTCGGAGCAAATCTAAAAAGTAATACCTGTTTTGTGAAATACAAACAACTCCTATGTTGCAAAATCCTGGATTTTTCTTTAAAACTTATATCAAGCTTACAATCGCAAAATTTAAATTTCCTATGGCATGTTGCTATTGTTTACAGTATTGATCTCCATTTTGTGAGGTAACGCGTGACGTCATCGCGATTGAAACAGAGCCGGGAAGTTCTCAAACGTTATTTTGACTGTCAAAATGTTCGTATCATCCGGACTGACGAACAAGACAAAACACCTAATTTATTAAAAATTCCAAACTGATTTGCGATGTTTTGATTTAATTTCTCAATCACTTGCAAAACACAGTACAATCAGTTATATCGTATTACTATGATAATTTCAGACAAACTTTTATGTTGTACAACGGATGTACAAACACCAAGAATCACATGTGAGATCGTGGTGCTTCATATAATTATCATAAGCGGTATGTTTTTAATAATTATACATTTGTGTTAGCGAGCAAGGACTGCTGCATACGACCGGAAGTTTGACGTTCACTACGACGATGAATATTTCGTTTTTGTATCTTGGAATAAATATGCTTTAAGGAAAATATTTATTTAGTGTGTAGGCCCTATTATGTTTCAGATAATGAGGGTGTTAGCAAATGTATTTAGTTGTGTATTAAATTATTAACACCCGAATAAAGAAATTACGCGTGGGGTTGTGGGGGCTCGGAACCGTAATCTTTCGGCTCGATGCTCCGCGATTCTATTTGTATCGCGTTTTACTTCGTTTTCAAGCGATATGAAATATCCCTTGGCGTTACGGCCACGTTTTGTTATTCATATTACCCTGCCTTTCTTCTGATATGATAGGAATCTAGAATATCGCCAGACCAGTCTAGCCGAAAATGTCTACCCTCCTTCGCCGTTCGCGTTATCCTGCCGTCGGACAAAAGGTTTTGAGGAATCTGACATTCAGTACGTCATAAACATATGACCTACACTCAAACGCTGACAATAATATCAGATGCATGGATATTTGGCGGTAAAACACACATGATTTGCTTGAAATGCAAGCTGTTTGTCTGCCTCTTACATCATAAACATATTACGTACAATCAAACGTTAACAATACGTCAGACGTGTGCCATGAAAAAGTACGATTTGCACGAAATGCACGCTTTTTGCGCGCAGTATGTGTAAAGTTTTCATCGTGGATGGTAAAATCTTTCTGTCTTTTTTGGTCTTAGAAAGATTCGCATGAATGACACGTTACTTGCGAGCAGAATTATGAGTTTATCCGTCAGAGATCGAACGTGTAGCTATCAACATTCGATTGTTTAACCAATATCACAACAATTGTACATCCTGTTTTGAAAATAAACATTTTCAATTTAGAACTCGTCGCATCCTTTCTGCATTAAAAAGGCTCTCAGTTATCAATCAATAAATAAATGTACGATCTTTTACATCAGATTTCACAGGCGATGATCTCTGACTATTAGATATTTGTTGTTTCACTGCGCTTGTTGTTCATTTTGAGTTTCCATGTTACTGCTCCGAACATGCAAAATACTGCATTTTATCAAATGTCTGGTCCAATATTAGGACTACGTGTTCATTCATTTAATTAATAGTATTGGACTCTTGTAGGTCAACGTTATTGTTTGATTTTCCATAGTGTGACGGAAGTTTATGCCCAAGTTGCTAAATTAAAATACAGTTTACGTCTCCGCCTAAACATTTTAATCTGAAGAGAAAAACATTTTCAATAACATTGTTTGTCAATTACATGTGTCAAAGTAAAACATACAGACAGATTAGGGCGTACTTTAAGCCCCGGTCACAACCCGCCTTGCTTCTTTTTTGGCAAGTGCAGAGAGGAAGCACGTCACACTCACGGTTGTGCAAGTTGCGAGCTCGTGGCCCGCACGCCACGACTATGAGTAAGCGGTTACATGCCTCGTACGTTGCCTTAGGCCGGTATTCTTTAGTTCCGTGATGCGTGATCCGTGTCCGCGGCCGTGTCCGCGATTTTTCACACACCAGAGATATCGTTGGCTATATACCATACCTCAGTGTCCGATCCGCGTCCGTGTCTGTGTCCGCGACGTGAAACGGACACGGAGGTATGGAATATTTGGTGAGTGAAAAATCGCGGACACGGACGCGGAGACGGATCACGCATAACGGAACTATGGATTACCGGCCTTAGGCCCACGTTCACAGCACGCACTTGCAATTGCGGCGGGTTGTGACCGGGGCTTAAGCGATAAGTGTAATATTCTATAAATGTTGGTGACGTTATGTCTCCGATTTTAAATATTAGTTCTGGATAATTTCAGTTCCTGGGACCAGTTGTTTTACTGTAAATGTTTAAAAATGAAGCAATTCAGTTTAAAATCCACTTTAACTAGCGCAGTTGGTTAACTCAATGAAAACGTCACGTTTGACATGTCCCCCGGTCTTTATTTGTATACATGACGTCACGCGCCTTTTCGTACCTCGACATTTTAACGTTAGAGCGGATGGGAAATCTTATAAAAATGTGCTCCTTCCCGATGTGAATCCTTGCCTTACTAAATTCTATGTTGTACGTCTGTTTCCGCCTTTTCTTTGCTGAATCAGTCACAGTTGACTTTCGCTTCCTTTTTGTTCGAAATGGGTCATCCGCCATATGTTTTGGAATGTTTTGGAATTTCATCTAATCAATATTCATGTCACGTGATTTACGGAGATCATCGTAAAATTTCCGTCATCTTCGGGTATATCCGCGAGTTAAAAAAACTGCCAGTTTTTTTAACTTTATACATATTTCATTTTTATTTATTGAACAAACGGGAAAGAATTCGTAATACATACATGTATTCTTAGATTATGCCTAGTTTTTCATTAATAATCGATCTAAAATGTTATTTTTATCATTTGTAAGGGTAAAATATAGACCTTGGATAACTTTAAGAGACTTAGAAATCACTATCATCATCGTCACTATGGCAAGCGGTTTGCAC
Source organism: Corbicula japonica (assembly GCA_038501625.1). Classification (NCBI taxonomy): domain Eukaryota; kingdom Metazoa; phylum Mollusca; class Bivalvia; order Venerida; family Cyrenidae; genus Corbicula; species Corbicula japonica. The sequence goes on along the minus strand of JAZAYU010001491.1, from coordinate 35,649 downwards.
AACTGATCCGATATCCATGGTTAGAAACCCATAACTATAGATATTGATCCGATAACCATAGCTATTGACAATAACCAGGGTTACTGTCCAAAAACCATAGTTATTGGTGAGTCCTAGATATCTGCCGATAACCGTAGTAATTGTCAATAACTGTGGATATCGACGTAAACTATAGTTACCGGCCGAAAACCATTGTTCTCGGCGTTAACTGTGGTTACAGAGATTTCAATTAATGCAGATTCTTGCTTTTTGAGGCAAGCAAATTTGAATTTTTCCACTTTAATCCCACCTAATTCAGAGCTTGGGGTCATTTTGATGCAGAAGAATTGAGGAAAAGTGGTCAACATTTTCAAGAATAAAGAGATATTGTGTCTTTTGCAATTTTATTATGAAGAAAATGTTTATTTCAATTGTGAAAATTAAGTTAAATGATGTTAAAGCAATTCTGTAAATAATATTATGTTAACCGAAAACAATATATGACCAACTTTTGTAAAAAAATCTTTAGGGGCCACCAACCTAGATGTACTCTACGGAAAACCAGGCCACTATTTTATGCATATAAGAATAAAATTTTAGCATTCTGGCCTTACTTTACCTCTCAGATATATGTCAGATATACTTTACCTGGTGCACCCTAGAACCTGGTTTAAACCCCCAGTGGCAATTTGATTTGCCACTGACCGTTCCAAGGCGGTAACCCCTCGGGTTCTCATTTTTGTTTATTGTTAGTGGTGTCGTTTTTTGAAACTGATTATTTTATTAACCATGCTCTCTCCCCCTCTCTTCTTCTTGACTGTGTGGGGAGGCTGTTTTTTCTGAATGTGGCGATTCCTGATATGCATATTTCACCTTTTTTTCTCAGATATATGTCAGATATATGTCTCACTCAAAATTTATTTGTTTGGCATAAGCACTTTTAATGCAATAAATGTGATTGTTGTTGTTTTTATTTATGTATAATTATCGCAACCCAAATGCTGCTTAAGTATATTTTATTTGCAAACGTTTAAGAAATTCATGCAAATGAATAGAAATACTAATACCTTTATTCTGCATTAAATATTATGACGTCGAAATGTACAAAGAAATACTATGCGTAACTTTCGCGCTAACTGGGGAATCGGCATGTTTAAAATTTCATTTTAAATTCGCAATAGCAGGAAATAGACTAAAAGTTTAATTAAATTTGCGGCATTTATACAAATCTGATTGTGGGCCGTTTTGGTAGAATAGATGAATATGGATAGATGTAGGTGTTTTAAAGAAGGTTTTATTAAGTAATGATCGTTTCTTATACATATGAGAATAATAAATTAATGAAATAATAATAAAATTCGAATTATTTTATTATTAGTTTAATGTGAAATTGTGTAGATTTGGTGTAGTTTCGGGTGGATTTGGTGTAGATTTGGTTGGATTTGTCATAGATTTGGGTGAATATGGGTACATTTGGGTGGATTTGGGTGTTTCGTATCGCCGCAACGAATCAATGGAACGAATAATAGCATATCACTAACATGGACAACTGTGTTTTTCTCAGCAGTAATAAATGCCGATCGAATATTAAAAACTAACTTTTGATTGATCGCAACAAGGTCAGCAGTCGCTAACAATGTTCACTCTTTTTTCAAGACTTTACAACACGCTGCTAGTCAGATGACCTACTTTACTGTATTCCACTTTAGGGGGGCATGCAAATTCATTTTTTCTTTCATTCCTCGTAATGATAAAATTGTTCAACACAAATCTTTATGCATCTTCTTTTAAATTATAAAGTTTAACAATGCAAAGTTTTCGATTCCTGGAATAAAGTTGTTTATTTAGTTCTTAATCGCGAAGTCCACGACAGTCGAATTAACATTACTGCGCATGCGCGACCTATCCTGGACACATTTTAATTAAGACTTAATAATATATCTCCAATACTTAGTAGCATTAATATATTCCCACTACTTTATACCGTCTTGAAAAATTACTCAAGGTGTTACATGTAGTACATGTGTTGATTGACATAAATATAAATATGTCGGAACAGTAAGAATGCGTAAGCGACTTTCTCTCAACGAATCGATTTTGTTCACGTATTTGAACGTTAATGATTCTGTGCAAATCTTCTGACTGACACAGTAGTTTCTCTCTTTTTCGTATTTCTCTTTTTCTTTTATGTTCTATTGTATTGCAACTGATTATTTACCGAAATTCATCTATTTAATACTTAAACAAGAAAAAGTAAAACAGTCACTTGCTGTTTTACAGACGGTCTGTTGGTCAGAGAAAACTGAACCATTTATTCATTTTTTTCAATGACCATTTAGAATACAACCTTTTCCCCAATTCTTATGTAATAAATTTGTTTACAAAATGTATAATTTAAAAACAACAGTATATATTAATTTTACCATATAATTGATGAAAGCGATATTATATCTTGAAGACATTCAGGCTTCCTCTAGTACAGGAGACCGTGAACTTCACTTTGGAACCTTTTTTTTGCATGATGGGGTAATCTTTTTAAGACATATTTTCTGAAATTTCTTACTGAATAGCTCATGACAAAAACATGAAACTGTGTTAATTTCTGTTAAAATAATTTAAAAAATAATTCTTTATTCACAGAGAGATTTCATATTTTTATGTAAAATATGTAATACACTATATTTTGAAAAATTTTAAGAAAAAAAAAAGAATAATAATAATAATAATAATAATAATAATAATGAAATGCATCCAACTAAGGCATTTTTTATTTATTGAACACACTCCGAGCATCTCATTCCGATCACAATCCACAATATAGTTGGTACTTGTAGCGAATAAAAGCAACACAATTAACCTTTGTATCAATTTTGCATATTCAAAAGGCGGTAATGTGAAAAATTGAAAGCCTGGAAGTTAACTGCTGCTTATCAATTCCTTTCATTCCATAACTTTACTTATTTCAATGCTGTTAAAAAGAACAACTGAAATGCAGCTTAAATCTTATTGAGTTTGTAATATTTACATAATAACGTGACAGAAATCTAAACACTGGTGAGGAGAAAAATGCATTATAAAAACACTACAAGATGAGTACATCCTGCATTCTTTAACGTTGCATCATTTTAAGAGACTCAGAGATCAGGCCACAAACTCATACAAAAACAGCTTGAAACTTTTTATAAAACTACACATACATGTATTATGAAAGATGTTTTGGGACCTATATAATTCAAAAGAAACTATAAAGTTACCACATATTTTGAAAGCGACTAATTCGGAAAACATTTAAAGGCATCTTGTCAGAAAACACTATCTATTGCAAAATATATTAAATTTAATACGATAAATACTTCTCGGGCAAAATTCATGATAAAACATTCGTGAATAAATCAAGACTTATTTTACATGCAGAATCCTTGAACACATTACAAACTAATACTATCAAATTAAATGAGATATCGACCACTATTTATTTTATGTTTTCCAGTGAATTATATAATTTTCTCTGTGAAATAAATGTAAGTGACCATTTCTTTACCAAATTAGCCAACAACGAAAATCCTCCTACCTTTGGATTATGAGCCATTCTCACATCACATGTGTAACCAATATGGACTTGGTCTAAAAGTAAGCTTCAACTAGCAGTGACTCCTCTCTCAGAAGAGGTTGCGTTGCTTCTTCATTTTATTTGCAGGCCAGACAACAAAATGCACTTGCTATCTTAAATGTTCCTATATGCACAGCAACAGCCAACACTGTCCATATAAAAACGTAAAAAACAGCTATTTGTCAACACTTTATTTTCAGCAGTGAGTCTTGATTAATTTCCATATTTCAATATAATCTTGGTCTACAAAAAGATGTTCACTTAATCAAATCTTCCAAACTGAATACCAGTCATTCAATACCGAAATGAATCTTAAATCCACCATTTAGTCACAGAGTTTAATATTAGTTATTTCAAATCGGTAGTACTGAATACCGAAATACACTATTTTACCGAAAAATACCGAAATAGACTTTGATTACCGAAATACACTTAATAAATGGTAATTAAAGCATTATTTGTTGTTTAAATAAGATAATATGTTATAATATTAGTATATATCAAATAAATGCCCAAGATTTATTTAAATTCGTTGTTTTAATTACCAATTAATACGTGTATTTCGGTATTCAAAAGTGTATTTCGGTATATTTCGGTAAAAAGTGTATTTCGGTATTTAGTGTTACTCCCTTTCAAATTGTGTAAACATCCGGTATCGATTTCTCAGTATCCTAAGATAACAATTTAAAACAACGAATCAATGGAACGGAAAGATACATGGGCAACTGTGCTTCTTCTCAGTAGGAATAAATGCCGATCGAATAACTAACGTTTGATTATCACAAGAAGGTCAGCAGTCGCTAACAGTGTTCACTCGTTTTCTACAACACGCTGCAATGCCTGATGACCTACTTTTCTCCGCAGTACGGGACATGCTAATTCATTTATGTTTCATACTTCGTAATGATAAAATTGTTAAACACAAATCTGTATGCAACTTCTTTTAAATCATGAAGTTAACGATGAAGAGTTTTAGATTCCTGATATCAAATTATTTAGTTCTTATGGCGACCCACATTGGCGTTACTTCACATTGCGCATGCGCTATATTAAGCATGCGCATCTATCCTGGACACAAAACAAAAAGACTGTTAATATATATCCAAACTAAGTAGCATTAATATATTCACGCTACTTAATACCGTCTTGAAAAATGAAATAGACATGCCAGGTATATGCACACATAGCAAACGCAACCTTCTGCTACCATGCTAAAATATGGTAGCTATCTCAAATGTTGATGTTCTTTTATTTAAGTAAAAATTCTTTCTTTTTAAATTCAAATATTTATTATGTTTCTTAATTTTGAAGTTTATTGCCATAATCAGTTTGATACTTAGTTGCATAATTGACATCTATAATTCTTTGTAAGCGGTTTGACAATTTTATTACCGATAAGATGTAGATATGCCTTTTAGTTGTCATGGTAATGATTGCCCGAGGCAGGCAAATTATCAGAATTTTATGGATTTTAAAATTTTATCAAGACATTCTAACTTTGACTTTACACTAAGAAACATCAAAATTTTATATAAGAGCGAAGGAATACCGCTCACAAATAAGGATTACCTTAACTGAATTTTATAAATAGTGTTTTATATTTGACATTAATTTGCAAGTGAAAACCTTGTACAGGATTACCTGATACAAATATTGTGAACATTTTTTGTTGTTATTTGACGCTAACCAAATCTAATTGAAACAAAGAATTAAACAAAGAAACATTAACACGTTTTCTTTACTTCGACGGAAACCCGACGAATTGAAACCTGTTATACTTCACTTACAGCAAAATAATATGAACTAAGGCACTGCCTCTCTCGGAATCGACGAATTTAAAGAGATGTGTATCGAATGTATAACAGTAAAATAAAGAAACAAATCATCATTTGTTGTTTTACTTTTTAACCAAAACTGATCAAGGTTGTAAGATGTATTATGAAGAGCTTTCAGTGTATAACGACTTTTGCGTAACGGTTGTTAATCTCTTCTTCTGCAGTGAGTGCTTATTTGAGCAGCTGGTGTTACACGGGTTTATTGTTGTTTTACACAGAGTGGTTGTTCTACACAAAGTCTTTTAAGGTTTCTAAGCTTTTATTTGCGGTTTATAAAATAAATCCACAATAACAATTTTACAACTAATAATTTTTGATTCACAAAGTAATGTCTTAAGATTTTTAGCTTAATTTCCCTTTTTACTTTTAAAGTTCACAAAGTCTCTTTAACAGTTCACAAAGTTTTCACAAAGTATTATTAATTTAGTCACAAAGTTTTAGCTAATTCCTTCACAAAGTTTTTGTTGTTGTTTACCTAGAAAATTCTGTTTATATACCTTTTTCAAAAATTGACATTTACAACTTAACAATTGAGATTTTGACAGATTAAGAAAAGTAAGACCTAAAGCACATGTAAACAATATGTGATAAAAGCGTCAGATTGATAACATGTGATAGTTCCTTACAATTCAAAGGAAATAAAATATATTTAATTAGATATCAATCAACAAGTCTGGCTTCAGGTTCTCAATTTACATTACTTAACTTACTGTCAAAAATCATGAAGAGTAATAAGAATATTTCTTGTTAACAATTTACAAAATAAGTATTTTTTACAAGAAATTGATACTAATTTCATAAGTGAACATTTTAAGTATCACATATATATTGCTTTTAAAATAAGAAACATTTTGCTACTAAACATGTTATAATTTGATTTTCAATATTAAATACCAAATTATTTGTTATGAGGCAATATCAAATAATGTAGAAATTTGAATCATAATAGATGAAACACTACATCTTAGTGAGCTGAATGATTCTGTGAAGTTTGGAAGTATCCTTTGAGATGTTGAATACACCAGTTTTCCTGTAAACTCTTAGTTAAACGGCACTTAGTGACAGTAGAGAAATTTATTATCTAAATAGAATGAAACATTCAAATTAGTCCAGATTTATATAGCACTCTTTTCATATATTCAAAAGTGCTGTACAACAAGCAAGATATAGCAATATAATACAATAAGAATTAATTACATGTAAGCATGGGCAAATAAAACATAGAAAAAAAAAGAAATAAAAAAATAAACTTGGATAAAAAAGTTTGCATGAAAAACATAGAAGAAAGTTTAAAAAAAAGTGCGTTGATGTGTAGATAACACATTATAGCATCACTCTTCGTTCAAAATCAACCCAATGTCTTATGATTGTTAATATATCCAGTTAATCAACATTATACATAGTATGAGCGGAAAGGGTGTGTTTTAGCTGTCTTTTTAAAGTGTCAAGTGTCTGTGCAGTTCTAACTAACTCTGGCAGTGCATTCCATAACCTTGGTGCAGCATGGCTAAAGCTACTGTTTCCGAAAGTCACAGTTCTGGTATGTGGTACTAAAAGTGTTAAAGAACTGCTAGAACAAAGGTCTCTAGCTGGTCAGTACACACACAATAAGTCAATAATGTACTGTGGAAACTGTCCATGGAGAGCCTTGTAAGTGTATAGTAGGACCTTGTAATCGATCCGTTGACATATTGGTAGCCAATGAAGTTCCTTGAACACTGGTGTTATAAGGTCATGACGAGGAGTTTTTGTCAAGATTCTGGCAGCTGTATTCTGAACCCGTTGTAGTTTATTCATTGTCAGTTTTGGAATACCAAAGAGCAATGAATTACAATAGTTAAGCTTTGATGTTACTAGACAATTAACTAATGTTTTTGTAGCATCGGTTGTAATGTAATTCCGTATGCATCCGATTATTCTCAGCTGGTGGTAGGCAGATCTACAGACAGTGTTGACATGTTTCTCCATGTCCATTTGTGGTGTGAAGTGAGCCCCAAGATTTCTGATGCTGTCATTTGAACTTGAAGCTCAAATAGATGTCTCACCAACTGTGATAGTCATGTTTTCGACTTGCTTGGTATACATCGTAAAGTATTTCGGTCCTAATATGGATCCCTGTGGAACACTGAAATTCGTAATAACTGGATCTGATAGCTCTCCTTCTCTTCAATCTACTGTCTAGAACAGTTAACCTGGTCTTCCCACAGCATTTCATGTGAAGCTGTTTTCCTGAAATATTAAAATCAACCGCAAATTAATTTATCTTCAAAAAAATTTTTATATCTTAAGGCTTTTATGAATTCATTTGTTGACAGTTAAAATTGATTTAAAATATTAAGACATACATTTCTTTTGCTTATTGAACATAGGCACATACCAATTAAGAAGTTGTGTTTATTTAAAGCTTATCCAATAATAAACCATAAATGAAGTACCACTTAGACCCATACAGGGGCTATTGTAAGGGCCTAAAGGATTTTGAATGATTTAAAGAACATTTCGGACAGTTTTGTTGTGAACAAAATTGACCAGTAATGACTAGCATTGACCAGAAATGATCACCATTGACCAGTTATGACCACTATTGACCACCGGCCCGCTCAATACTCAATTGACCAGTCAATAGGCCAACCCTGCTATTATACATTCATGCAGCTTTAATAAATGAAAATAAAGAAAATTTATGCAAACCTTTTATCTGTTTACTATGTTAATGTTCATATTCTGTGCCGTAGCTGTCTACCAATTCTGCATTTATAAGTATCTATAGGCTTCATAACCTTGGTGATACACATCTCTGAAAAAAAATGTTTGATTTTAAATCTTCGCTGATAACTAGTACTTCAGTTATACAGTACCTTTTGTGGCTTATGAAGATGTACATAAATTGCTGTTGCAGTTAACAGTGAACAATTCATACTGTTGCCATAATTTATTTATTACATGTAAGGTCTTTTTATTAAAATCACATAAAAGGAAGATCGAAATGATGGAACATTTCATGCTAGCTTTAATTCCAGAGTGTTATCACATTTTAAACTTTATATAATTTGTAATAAAGACCACATAAAGATGTGCCAGCTGATCTGAATCTACATATATGCCATCTGATCTGGATTTACATGGGCTGACCATTTGTGCTAAAAAGGTGTGTCCATGAAGTATGTTAAGTTATTGACTGTGAAAACTAAAACAGCATCGTTTTCTTTCTAAAAAACGTGAACAAGATTATGAGATTTATCCACTAAATAAAGGATTAAATAAGTGACCAAAGGGACCCATAATGTATTTACAACATGGTCTGCAGAGAAACTTTGTGGCGTTTGATTCTGTGTCTTCCAAAAATTTGGCATGTTCAGGTGATTTTGTGTGAACATGCCACAGATTATGGTACACGGTAGCAGGGCTGGACAAATTTAGATTTTTTAGTAACAGAAATGTAGTCTAAAACTGGCTGGGTAAACATTTCAGCTACAATGTAGTCCCACTTTTGCCCAAATAAGCAAATTCAGTCAGTATTAACAGTACAGAAAGGAACAGGAAATTCAAGAGAAACCATTACATGGGGGGCTTGATAATGTTAAAATAGATCTCAAAACATGTTATTTTGTAATAAATTTATTGCTGTTGTAATATGATATGCATAAAAGAGAATGGCGCATATCAAATTAACGTTTAAACTAGTCTACACTAAAAAAATTGAGCTAGCCCACAGACAAGCAATCAGATATTTTGAGATTGTCCGATACCATTTTCCACTTTGTCCAAGGCGTCGGGCTAGTGGGTTTGTCCAGCCATGCATAGTCATGTAAAGGAAGGGCAAATTCTGTGCTGTTTGAGTGTTTGTACAGTTTATTATAGGTAAATTAAAAAAAATTACCTTTCCAGTAGTCTTATTTTTCTCCTATTCCAGTTTCATGCTATTTGAACCAGATTTGTAAGGCATCTTTTATATGTATACCTCAAACTGAAATACAAATTACAAAAAACAAAATTTATAAATGATATTATTTGCCCATACATGCATATACCTTCCAATGACTTAATTTATTTTTCTTAGTGACAGACTTCTTTAAAGTCGCCGGACTGTCCGACCTGTCCGGTAAAAATCTGAAATAAATAATTAGTGGTAAACACGGCTTCGCCGTGCTTCCTATTTAAATCATTCAACACTATGCCTCATTTTTTTTATGAAATGTAGCTCTAATAATTTTTATTTGTTGTAAATGAAGCATTATTCAGATAGCATTTGGTAAACAAAGCTTTACAGAAAGAGTATTTTATTTAAAATGTAAGAGCAAGTGTACTTTCTGTCACTTGCTCATTCACTCAACCTGTAAGGTGATTGGGTCAAAGAAAATTTCTACACCTCTGACAGAGCAATTATTCCTAAAATCTGAAATAAACAATTAGTGGTAAACACGGCTTCGCCGTGCTTCCTATTTAAAGTGGGTAAAACAAAATTTCTACACCTCTGCTGAGCAGTTATTCCTAAAATCTGAAATAAATAATAAGTGGTTAACACGGCTTCGCCGTGCTTCCTATTTAAGGTAGAGCAACTGTAATGCTTTCCCGCGCAAAAATTTTCGACGTCATCAAACATCGGCTCGGTGACTTCCGACGCTACTCGTCAGAGTCGATAGTAGCCGAAGCAACATCGATTATTGTCGACTGTTAGTGACAGTTCACCGAGTATTCCCGACATTCGAGAAAAAAGCGCGGGAAAGCATTACAGTTGCTCTACCTTAAATAATTCTAGAATATGCCTCATTTTTTTGGAAAGTCAGCTCTAAAAATTTATATTTGTTGTTAATGAAGCATTATTCAGATAGCATTCGGTAAACACAGCTTTACCATGCCTCAAACAACTTATATTAGCAGAGTAGCTTTATGCTTAATCTGCAAACTTTGGGTTCAAGTCCTGATCATGAAAACACTTGACTCGTATCTTCAAAAATTTTGGTCACATTTCATTTGACCAGTTCTGTCCAGAGTTAATTTCAACGTAATACCTTATCGCTTTCCCACACCAAATTAAAACGAAAGCAATCGATATTACCATCTAATCTGCAATGTTAAACTTACTGTTCTTGTTGATGATTTCAGTAAAAAAATAAATAAAAACGTCGTAAAATTCCAATGTTTAGAATGTTGTGGAAACCGGTATCACTGCAATTAACCAAATTTCGAACAACTACCGTAATGCTCATCACTACAGTACTGTGAAGTATACAGTTAGACTCTAACTATGTGACAATATTAGGTTTTAATCAATGTAGAAACTTATTTACCTGATTTTTAGGGCGAGTTCAATCTTAATTGTTATCTAACATATGGAATCAGAACATCTGAAAATGTGAATCGAGAAACAAAATGGCGGCTTTTCAGTTTGAAAATCCAGAAGCAAGCAATCTGGATTCAAGTCATATTGTCCAATCAGAAAAAGCCTTACTTTGCAATGATGAAAGTGATATTGGGGCGCGCCACGGGAAAGGTACCTTCGGTCTTATTTTCGTCAACTGTCCGAATGTACTTTTTCCCGTGACGCGCCCCATAGTCAGATTTTGCAAACCGGAAGACGCGGTTTCAAACCCGCTTGGTATAGACCGTTAGACATGCGCAATACCGTAATCGGAATCGACACGATTTCGACGCGCTTCGCGCGTCGAAATCGTAGGGTCGATTCCGTATAAAGACAGCGTTTTTATAATTTGATTAACATCAGTTACAAAACATTAAGGTCACTTCGCCAACCTTATACCTGTCCAGTCAGATTCTTGTATAAACAAAAGCATAGAAGTTGCTTTAATGAACTAACCGAACGCCACTCACAACTTGTTTATATTGTACGAAACACAAAAAAAGACAAAAATGCACTGTCAGGCAAACTTTGTAGGTTCTCGATGATTACAGAGATCAAAGCACAAGGGCCCAAGATCATAAAACTAAGTTTTGAGATCAGTCTCAAATCTCAAGGATCTGATTGGCTGAAATGGCGACTGGTCGCCATTTCAGCCAATCAGATGCTTGAGATTTGAGACTGATCTCCAGATTTAGTTTTATGATCTTGGGCAATGAAGCTTATTCAACGTGAACACAGCGGCAGGTGATAATTAGGCTGATCGAGATTTACGTTATCTTTCGAGATTTCTCTAGAATCTTTAAGTTTTTGAAATCCTGCCATCGTTGCCAAAGCGGTAACCAAAGCAATCAACTGAAGATGGGGTTATCAAGAAGCATGCATAGCGCTATATAGAATATGCACGTTACTTTTTATCAGCTCAACGGCAGTTAGTTTACAGTTCTTAATATAAACGTGAGTTTCTATTATGCACTTAAATTACCTTTTTAATATATGGTATTGTTGAATCTTTCTTTTAGCTTTAACTTGACCTACACCTACAAATCTTAATATCAAGACTTCTTAAAGAATTGTAAGCCTAGTGTGTCCGATAATAACACGAAGCAATCTTTTAGACTGCGAGGCATTATCACAGTCTGTAATTTGCACATTTGCACTACTATGAGTGTCTTTTCTGTCTGGGTCGAAAACAATAGTGCTTTGCAGACATTAGACATTTCAATCCCGTTGTGAACAATTAGATTAAATCAAGTTCAACACGCGCGATATCTTAAGTTCAAATACGTGTGAACAGGGGAAAAACGCTGACTTAAATAAATTTAACGTAATCTCCTCTTAGGTTTTGAGATCACGGGAAAAGAAATAATTCATAAAGGTCACACGTGTCCGTCATCTTAAAATGACACAGTTAAAGAATAAAGTAATTGAATTCTGATTGTTTTTCTTCGTTGGAATATTTCTCAAATTTGGATAAATTCTTCTGTAACAAAAATGAGGCAAGATTTTGTTAGAAAATTTGATCATAAGATGAGAGCGAAATAGTGCACATGATTAAAAACGTGATCAATTTCAAAATTAACAAAAATGGTAACCCAAACTCTTAACGGCTTGAAACGATCAGTGGCTAAGATTTTTACCGCTTGAGAGTAGGATAAACACTTCTTAGCTGTAACAACCTCACAATTTCCTCGTCAAGTTCATGCCACCCCACCCACTACTCGAAAGGCACACAAACCCACAAAAAGCAAGCGGCCAATCACACTGCGATATGGTAAGATATTCGCTACCGAACGGAGACCGAAAACATGGAGGTTCATCAGGAAGAACAAGATGAAAGGGAAAAAACTGATTGAGCTTTACCGAGCACTTATATTTCCACAAACGTTATGCAACTAAAAAAGTTTATTAAAACGAGAAACTGTAGATCACAATCGTGCTTGATATATAGACGTTGTACTTTTAGTTGCGGACCGTTCCATGAATTGATGTGATAGTCCCAAATATCGGACATATCTTAACGATTTTCTGATATAGAAACAACAGTTGTCACGGGAAATAGGTCTGCCAGTAAGACGTTTTGATAAATCCTTATCTTTAACCTTTTGTCGTATTGTGTTGGTTACGTTCATCTTGTAAATATACTCACACAAAACGCGCCGATAATGAAATAGGAAATTTTAATAAATGTTATTGTTTGAGGTCGTTATGTATTAGTTATAACTCTGTTCAATTTAGCTAAAATCATATATATTGTCACAGTGATATATTTTTTTTACAAAAAGTAACATATATGAACATCAAAACCTCCGAACACTAACAAGAGGAGATTAGAAAAAACAATTATCGATACACAAAAGCCGCCGCTGGTGAGATGGAATCAGGTTGAATGGTGCATGAACATCATTCCTGACCCGCCCGTTCTTCATCAAGCACACATTGACAAGTTTATTTGGTTAATTATATTGAAAACTCCTAAATACTTGACAGCGCTGAATGCAAAACCACACAAAACATTGAAGAAACATAAACGTTTTTAACAAGAAGGCATATTTACCCGAGAATCGAGCACAAATAGTTAAATAGCAATAGCATGATGACAGCAATATAATATAGCGATTAGCCTCATTAGTTCTTTTCTAGGTCCCAATGTAATTAAGCTGGGATTTAAACCAGTCTCAAATCTCAAGGATCTGATTGGCTGAAATGGCGACTGGTTGCCATTTCAGCCAATCAGATGCTTGAGATTTGAGACTGGTTTCCATGCTCAGTTTTATAACCTTGGGCACAGTTCACCGTTAAGAATATAAATAATTTATGAAAAAAGTTAAACCAATCAGACAGTAAAAGTGAAAGGAATTCAATTTAGTCATGATGAATGCATGAACAAAATGAACTACACATAATCAGGAGCCGCATGCAGTCATTCAGCCTTCCTACAGAGCCAATTATAGAGAATGATAGTGTCTCTAGCTGGGAGCGGACCAGCACTGTCACGGAGACAGCGCCTAGCCCATTATAGAGAGAACAAACATTAACTTAATATAAGACCAATTTAAAAAATTAGTAACCACAAAGATAATTGTAAATTGTTTTGTTTCGTTTCATCTTAATCATAATTATTGCAATTTCCAAATCTTAGATAAAGCATTATTTGAGGAAGCATCAGGTCACAGATTTTACCGACCTGGCCTGAAGGTTATAAAGCTGAGGGCACAGTCTTTTACTTTCTCTGATTTGTTGAAAAAAAGTAAAGTTGGCGAGCGGTTCACATAAATTGTTTTATTATCAAATATTAATAATGTGTGTACACCAATAAACACGATTTATATGTCATAATCTTGCAGTATTTCCTTATCTTATTATTCTTGTTTGATCTAGTTTGGTCTTTATCAACAAGCTAATATTCAGATTTTTGCTATATAAATAATATTTTTCACGCGGACTGTGTATGACTGACTGTACGGTACTGATCAAAATGGTGAAGAGTCTATTAATATTTGTCGCCGTTGTATATGCGGCAGGTAAGAATCATTCCTATGCCGTGATTAAATTAACAATTATGAAAGATTTGAAAAAAAACTGTTACAATGAAATTGTTTAATTCTTCCTGCAAATTCCGTGTTAAGACTTGACATTTTTGAGACACGCTAGTATTTATTACACGTATATCACTGACATGAACATTTTATAAAATTTTAGTTAATATTTTCAAATTATCTCAATGAAAGTTTTTAATTTGTACCTTATCTTTGACACTAATAAGTGATGCATATATACGAGGAATGTTTTACTATTTTGAGGATTAATACATTGATCCTCGGATCAATAAACACAATGGGAGTTGTTTGTTTTCATGGAAAATCAAAGTATCTAATCAACGGCAACTGAGTTAGTAATATGAACAAGATGGAAGACAAAACTTGAGAACGTTGCAGTGCAGGCTTTAAAATAAATATTGGAACCCCCAAAAACGAAAACAACGGATTTTCCTAACACGTTGAGATCATATTCACTATGATATGTATTCATGTGTAATGTGAGGACATTTTCTGTATTCGCGTGTAATGTGAGGACATTTTCTGTATTCGTGTGTAATGTGAGGACATTTTCTGTATTCGTGTGTAATGTGAGGACATTTTCTGTATTCGTGTGTAATGTGAGGACATTTTCTGTATTCCTGTGTAATGTGAGGACATTTCTGTATTCCTGTGTAATGTGAGGACATTTCTGTATTCGTTTGTAATGTGAGGATACTTCTGTATTCGTGTGTAATGTGAGGATACTTCTGTATTCGTGTGTAATGTGAGGATGCTTCTGTATTCGTGTGTAATGTGAGGATACTTCTGTATTCGTGTGTAATGTGAGGATACTTCTGTATTCATGTGATATGTGAGGATACTTCTGTATTCATGTGTAATGTCAGACCATTTTTTGTATTAAGAGGGGTATTCCTGTGAAAAGCGAAAGTCAGTTCAATAACATTATGCCCTGTAGCAGACATAATTCAGTAATCGTCTTTTTGTTGTTTATAATATATAACCCTAGGTTGCAACGCGGCAACAGAAAAAAAAACTATATGATACGTAGATTGCGATGAACATGCTGTTATCTTATTTTTAAAAAGCGTGATAAGATTCGTTTGGCTGTTGCAACATGACTGGCCGATACTATTCATCTATTCATGGTCTTAAAATTTAAAATTTTAAAGAAATTGGGAGAGATATAGTATTTCAACCCGTAGCATTCAGTAGACAGGGCACGCCTGAAAAGGTGTTTTGATAAAAATCGGAAATACCGTTCTAAGACAAATATTTGTGAAAAAAGTTCTACCATATCGTTGATGAGCTGTTTCAATAACGCTTCTTTTAAGGAAAATGAGAATTTCACTTAACTAAATCATACATCATGTGTAAGATACAAAAGAAGAGCAATTAAAAATATATTTGCATTCTAATTTCAAATAACTCGTCCAAAATAACCCTAATCCTATTTGTAAGCCATCTAATCAATCTGGCAATCGCATAAGTGCGTGTTTTTTGCTAGCGGCTTTCTACCGTAGAAGAAATAATCAAATGTCTATCGTACAGAAAACAGATAGCTTGTTAACGTGAACCTGCTGTGATATGGACTTTAGACTGACGCTTTTACTTCAAACTTGATTGTTGTTTTTGTTTCGTTTGTTGCTGTTGTTGTTTTTGCTGTTGTTGTTTTCAACCTTAACTTAAGTTTAATATACGGGGGTTGCATTGCACCAAATAACGCAGTATTCCTCCGTGGTCGAATAAAGTCCGTTTTAATATATGAGAGTTTTTTCTCTTCATCTAGGGGCGGGCCACTTAACTCCGAAAAGTCAGTTCAATAACATTATGCCCTGTAGCAGACATAATTCAGTAATCGTCTTTTTGTTGTTTATAATATATAACCCTAGGTTGCAACGCGGCAACAGAAAAAAAACTATATGATACGTAGATTGCGATGAACATGCTGTTATCTTATTTTTAAAAAGCGTGATGAGATTCGTTTGGCTGTTGCAACATGACTGGCCGATACTATTCATCTATTCATGGTCTTAAAATTTAAAATTTTAAAGAAATTGGGAGAGATATAGGATTTCAACCCGTAGCATTCAGTAGACAGGGCACGCCTGAAAAGGTGTTTTGATAAAAATCGGAAATACCGTTCTAAGACAAATATTTGTGAAAAAAGTTCAACCATATCGTTGATGAGCTGTTTCAATAACGCTTCTTTTAAGGAAAATGAGAATTTCACTTAACTAAATCATACATCATGTGTAAGATACAAAAGAAGAGCAATTAAAAATATATTTGCATTCTAATTTCAAATAACTCGTCCAAAATAACCCTAATCCTATTTGTAAGCCATCTAATCAATCTGGCAATCGCATAAGTGCGATTTTGTTGCTAGCGGCTTTCTACCGTAGAAGAAATAATCAAATGTCTATCGTACAGAAAACAGATAGCTTGTTAACGTGACCCTGCTGTGATATGGACTTTAGACTGACGCTTTTACTTCTAACTTGATTGTTGTTTGTTGCTGTTGTTGTTTTTGCTGTTGTTGTTTTCAACCTTAACTAAAGTTTAATATACGGGGGTTGCATTGCACCAAATAACGCAGTATTCCTCCGTGGTCGAATAAAGTCCGTTTTAATATATGAGTTTTTTCTCTTCATCTAGGGGCGGGCCACTTAACTCCGAGAAATCGGCCTATTCGTGGCTTTTTGCAAAAATAACATGTCAGGAAAAGAACGAAGGCAATTTCACGTCTACATCTTATTTGATAGAGGCGGACTAGTGCCGGAACAGAGGATGTATATTTATGGCACAGTATTTGCGGAACCGCGTTTAAAAATAGGGCTTGTTCGGTTAGAGATCAGTAATTTTATTATAAGTTACTTAACAGTTCCTGTATGTTTAAATAGATGAAATGTAGATCTTCACGCCAATATATAGTTTTCTCTGAATTAAGATGATATAAATCATGTTATTAATAAATGAACACTGAATATTGGGAATATAACACTGAGCCCTTTTGGAATAGGTTGAACCACCTATATGTTCTCGCAACAAAGTGGTTAAATTCCTAAACCGCTTTTTAACAAAACTATCGCTACAGTTCAGTAATGTAAAAATTTCATTTTTCAAAACCACAGAAGCTGCTCAAAAATGCCACGGCTCGCCTAGAACCTACAATGGAAAGCCATGTGCGTCAACAACTAACTTTGCCGACGGCCGCCAGGGTGCATGTGGGTGTGGCTTCGATGGAGCCGATAAACAGTTTGATTGGAGTAAAAACAAATACACAGCTGCTATAAACCAGCACTTTTTTGACACGAATAACAAACACTGGTGCGGACATACCTGCGGACATTGCTTTAACCTCACTACAACAGGTGCGTGAACGCTGTCAAGTAAATCTGGTATATTAACATAATTTCCCAGTATCCGTTTATTTATTTTGTCCTAAGCTTAACTAGCTACTTTCGCATTTTTAGCACGATGTTTCCATTGCATTTCTAAAACTATTTGCAGACAGTTGTTCTTGCTAGTTTTTCTGCGAGTTTCGAAATCTACACGTGTAAACTGGTAAATGTGCATTTAGACATTGTATTGTAACATCTTGTGTATTTAGGTGGCTCAGCGCCTGGTGGTCAGCCAACGAGAGAGGGTCAGTCTCACGTGTTCATGGTTGTTGACCTGTGTCCAAACCAGGCCCCGAACCTAGAGTGGTGCACCCAGACTGCCGCCCATCCGGTCAACAGGCACGGATATGGCGCTCATTTTGATTTAGAAAATGGAGCCCATCAGATTACAAACGGACTTCATTGGGACAACGTGGAAGTGACGTATCAGGAAGTAGACTGTGCAAGCGTTCACAACTCAATGACACCAACTGTAAGCAACTGGAATGAATGTGAATGCCACAAACTTCACAGCGGAAAATAGATTACCTAATTAACAATAGCTCTATTCTTACACAGCGAACAGTCGTTGATCTAATAAATTATTGTCTTCGTTTGAATAAATATTGCAATAAGTCAATATTGTGTACTTTAAGTTTCCAAGGAAAGTCCAGATCTAATATAAGCGTATAAAAAGAATGGCTGGGAAACTGGGATATACCGATTACCGGTTTTTAAGGGGCCACTTTTAGCTTCAGCAAGCTTCAGCCGTTAAGCCACCCTCTGACACTGGCGCTTGACCAGCCGCCCCACCCGCTGCCAACCCTCTTGCGTTGAACCAAACAGCTGTCAGGCTGGAACCCACAGTATTGTAGGTGAAACAGCCCCTCTCGGGGCTAGGGTCTGGAGCCGTTCCTGACCATTATTCAATTATATACATAGAAATATATAATTTTTTTTAGAATACGATTTTGACGATGTATTTTCGCATATTTTAATAGAATGGAATAATATTAGTGACTTGACACCATTTTTACAAAAAAGGGCGTATTAGTAAGGGTTGGCAGGGGGTGGGGCGGCTGGTCAAGCGCCAGTGCCCTCTGATATGTTTTACTGCTTTTGGCACTTGGGCTACAGTATGAAACTTGCGTATGAGCCTCCCTGGGAGACTATTTCTCTCCTGGTTGTTGTTCAGCCAACATCGAGATACGGCGCCCGGGGATATCGAACTTTTACAGTGGATTCAAACCTTGGTCGAGTGGACTCCCGGAGATTATTTCTTGTGACTTGGGAAATTCACCTTACTAATTTTCTTATAGCTGGGTGTTTGGGCTTTATTGAAATAAACTCGTAGCAAGACTCAGTTTAAATTGATTAAACTCATCAAACTCAAAGTCGAAGTTACACATTAAAATATTTTTAAGTGAAAGTAAATTAAATATGTCCGTGTGAGAGAAAACATTAAACAATATAATACAATGCAAAATGTTTCCAAAATAAACTTTTACAGCTTTTTACATGTAATCACAGCAAGGAGTATTAGAAGCTGTCACTCAAAGCAAAAGAATGAAATGTAAAAATAATTCAGAATTAATGCAGACGGCCGCAGTTATGCAACAACACATTAGAATTCTGTGAATTTTAGTTTAAACAATATTTATTTACCATATAGCATGTTAATCGATTTTCTCTGTAGGAAAAATATAGGCTGTTATATAGGCTACATTTAATTTACAAGATATGACAAAAGCATACAATTTGTTAATCAATTTTAAGTTGTGTTTGGCAAAAATTATTCTTGAGCCAGCCAGGTTGGAACATGGGTTCTGCACATCAGGTTCATGAACTGAACATTTCACTTAAGTTTTATGATATTCATTCCAGGGGTTCAGGTTCATGAATTGAACATTCAACTTAAGTTCCATGCTCGTACATACACTGTATACAGCTGAGACCTCTCTAAAATTTAGTCTTAACATTTTGAGAATGTGCTACAAATTTGTTGTTGTTGTTGTTGTTCTTTTACTTACAAACAGTAAATAAAATATTCAGACTAGATGGGTGTTCAGTTGAACACTTGTGTCGCCCTCTGGTACAATGTCGGAGAAAAAAGCTAGTTCAAAAAGGGGCATAACTCCATCTTGACTGAAACAACATCTCATCATCATGAGTGTGTTGTCTTGAGCAATATAATTTGAAAGTTTCATAAAAAATATTGAGAAATGGCAAGGTTATAGCCAACATTAAGTTTTCGTGTAAAAATGCAAGTACAAAAAAGGGGCATAACTCCAACAAATATGACCTTGGCCTAAAGAATTTGGCATCATCATGAGCATGTTGTCCTAAGCAATATAATTTGAAAGTTTCATGAAGAAGTATAGAAAAATGGCAAAGTTATAGCCAATGTTAAGTTTTCATGTCAAAATCCAAGTACAAAAAGGGGCTTAACTGCAACAAATATGACCTTGACCTAAAGATTTTGGCATCATCATGAGCGTGTTGTCATAAGCAATGTAATTTGAAAGTTTCATGAAGAAATATTGAGAAATGGCAAAGTTATAGTCAACGTTAAGTTTTCATGTCAAAATCAAAGTACAACTAGAAATGTGTCCACAGGACACAGATGCCCCCGCTATGCGTCGTTTTTAGACACTCAAGTAAAATGATGGGAATAATAGCATTTCAAAGATAGTGATGTGCGAGTAATTATAAGAATATGCATAAACTTGAAGATCAAGTTAATTATTTGTATTTGTGGCACTGTTGTCTGCTCATTACGGAAATGTCTATGAAAAAGTTGGTGGTAAGGCAATGAAAATATAAAAAAAAACAACAACATATATACATGTTTGTATTTTGCAAAGCTTTTGTTTCCCCTTCAAAACAATTACATTTTTAAGCATTAAGTTATCATTTTCTATTTAAGGCAAGTGTTTAAAAAACTAGCGGTAAGGTAAGCTATTAATAATCATTCTATACCATTGTATCACATTGCAATCAACGCAGGTAGAATCCCTAATAATAAGACCATTCCACTATTAAGACAACTTTTTAAAGAAGGGGTACTGGTGTTTTTTGCAGGATTCAACAGCATACCCATATTATTGTTCACTAACATACCCATATTATTGCTCACAATTATGTACTTTTTAAGGAACTTCAGGCATGGGTATTGTATTTGACACACCGCCTTGTCATAGTGAATATTTGTGCCAAGTTATTTTGAAATCCCTTCATTCATAAAGAAGTTATAGCCCGAACGAGTAAATTCAAGTTTTAGTAACTGTGACCTTGACCTTGGACTTACAGGCATGGGTAATGTACACAACACACCGCCTTGTCATGGTGAACATTTGTGCCAAGTTATTTTGAAAACCCTCCATTCAAAACAAAATTATAGCCCGGACAAGAAAATTCTATTTTAAGTAACAGTGACATTGACCTTGGACCTACAGGCATGGACATGGTACACGACACAATGGTGAACATTTCTGCCAAGTTATTTTGAAATTACTCTATTCCTAACGTAGTTAAAACCCAGACAGTGTTGACAAGCTGGGAACAAAAAGAGTATTAATTGAAAACAGTGTTAAAAATCTTCAAGTTATTTTTTTCAAATAAATAAAATCCTGAAAAACATCTGTGCTCCCAGTACATTTCGTTCACTAAATTTAAAATAGTGATGCCTATTCACATTCAGCATGGAAAAGATAAACTTTTCTTTCAATAAAAAATATGAACTTTTCTTTCAATAAATGTAATAAGATTATCAAATGGTTTATAATATAAATGATTTAAATGTCATGTTTTATCAAGATAATTATTCTTGATCCTAAAATAACAAAACTACAATTAAAATATGACCTTCCTTTAATAATAATAATAATTATTATAATAAAAATAAAAACAAGACTAGAAATGTGTCCATAGGACACGGATGCCCCCGCTATGCATGTTTGTCATGGTGAACATTTATACCAAGTTATTTGAAAATCCAATAAGTAATAACAAACTCACAGCCCAGACAAGAAAATTCTGGTTTTAGTAATAGTGACCTTGACCTTGGACCTACAGGCATTGGAATTGTACACAACACAACGCCTTGTCATAGTGAACATTTGTGCCAAATTATTTTGAAATCACTCTGTTAATACCGAAGTTATAGCCAGTACAAGAAATTTCTATTTTCATGGTGAACATTTGTGCCAAGATATTTTGAAATCCCTCCATTCATAAGGAAGTTACAGCCCGGACAAGAAAATTCTATTTTTAGTAACAGTGACCTTGACCTTGGACCTACAGGCATGGGTATTGTACGCGACACACGGTCTTGATATGGTGAACATTCAAACCAAGTTATTTTAAAATCCAATAAGAAATAACAAAGTTACAGAGAGGACACGATTTTCGAACATACACACACACTGACACACTGACACACACACACACACAGCCAGGGTGAACACTATATGCCCTTCCGCCATTACATGGCGGGGGCATAAAAAGGGACATAACTCCATCAAATTAGACCTTGATCTAAAGAATTCTGCATCATCATGAGCGTGTTGTCATAAGCAATATAATTTGAAAGTTTCATGAAGAAATATTAAGAAATGGCAAAGTTAAAGCCAACGTTAAGTTTTCGTGTCAAAATCCAAGTACAACAAGGGGCACAACTCCATCAAATGTGACATTGACCTAAAGAAGTTGGCATCATCATGAGCGTGTTATCATAAGCAATATAATTTGAAAGTTTCATGAAGAAATATTAAGAAATGGCAAAGTTATAGCCAATGTTAAGTTTTCGTGACGGATGGACGGACAGACGGACAAAGTGATCCCTATGTATCGCCATTTCTTCGAAAGGGCGACACAAAAAGCATGATTTTCAAAGTGCTATAAAGTAAGTTTATTTGGTCCGTATCCATAGAAAATGACAAAATTTACCCTATAAAATCTTCCAGAGCAAACTTCTTAATATTGCTTAACACAGATCCAAGCAGCAAAGTTCATTAGGTTATTGACCAGCAACTGGAGGAATAAACTCTGATAATGCATCCTAATAACATCTTTAGATTGAATCTAAAAATAGCTGAAAACATGTAGAAATATTGGAATTTTGACACTTTAAATTTTCACTCTGCTACTAAAATTTTTGTTTCAAATTTTATCACTGAACATTCAGTGAATGAATTGTTCAGGAAAGATTGAATTTAAAGATGGTATAAAGTTTGTGTCGAAATCTGATTGATAACTGTAGAAAATCAAAGGTTAAAAACAGAATTTAAAAGATTTTTTAACCCCCAGAGCGGGGCCCCTGGGCAATTCAAGAACATGATTTTAATAATTTGAGTAGAGATCATCAATATCAATATTCATACCAAATTTGATGACAATCGGATAAAAAAATGTGACCTCTTTTGCGTTAACAAATTTTTTGCTTTAATCTGACCTGGTGACCTAGTTTTTGACCAAGATGACCCAGTTACGAATTTGACCTAGATATAAGTGAGATAAACATTCTGACCAAGTTTCAAGAAGATCGGATAAAAATTGAGACCGATAGAGTGCGGACAACAATTGTTAACGGACGACAGACGAAAGGCGATGACATAAGCTCACCCTGTCACTATGTGACATTGAGGCGGCCATGTTGAAACATGGGTTCTGCACGTCGTCTTCATGGGGAGAACGTTTGACTAAAGTTTCATGAAATTCCTTCTAAGGGTTGAAAAGTTATGGACCGGACACGAAATATGCTCAAACACCACAGGCGGCCTTGACCTTGAGCCAGCCAGGTTGGAACATGGGTTCTGCACATCAGGTTCATGAACTGAACATTTCACTTAAGTTTCATGATATTCTTTCCAGGGGTTCAGAAGATATAAACTGGACACGAAATGCATGGTTCAAATCTTCAAACACCTCTGGTGACCTTGACATATAGCCGGCCAAGTTGGAACATGGGTTCTGCACTTCGTCTTGATGGGGAGAACATTTGACTAGTTTCATGAAATTCCTTTCAGGGGTTGAAAAGTTATGGACCGGACACGAAATGTGTGCGCACGGAAGGACGGACGGACGAAGACCATCCCTATATCCCCCATAATAATGGGATAATAATTTGCTTTAATTAAATCTCGGAGTACAATCAGTTCAATTCGAACAGAACTGTTTAAAACTAGAGCTATCACTGAAGGTGATTAATACCCCCGCAATGCTGCTTTGTCAGAGTATACAGAAATGATGTTTGCATCTTTCATGGGTGAAAGTTGAAAAATAATTGAAATCCTGAAAATTTGCTGGGGGTCCAGGGGGCCGCTAGGGCTCCGGTAGGTCCAGGGCAAAGCCCTGGTGGGGGACAAGATGGTCGAAGCCCCCCGAAGCTTCTGGAAGATAGCAATTTATATACCATTGGGAAGCCATTGCTTAAGTGCATTTGAGCTTTTTTGAAACACAAAATTAAGTCATCTGGAGGCATGGGTTTATCATTTATTGTCATTTATCTTAATCAACAATGCCTCTCAATTCAGTGAAAATTCTCCATAAACAAAAATTATAGAACTGCATGAATATTTTCAATAATTATGAAATTGACGGTAGTTGTTTATTTCTGCTGGGTTTTTTGTTTTTGTTTTTTTTTATAATAAATATCTCCAATACAAAGTATGTACATAATTTGAGCGCATTTTAGTTCCCAAAGTACATCATTGGACGGCATATTCTGATGTAGACCTACTTTCATTTTGTGTAGTCCGAGATTAAATTTTCTCGCGGCATAACAATTTTAGAAAATAAAACATAGGACTATATCGGCCTACCGATACAAGGCCATTTCAGTTGCATAATAATTACATACATATTACTTACTACGCAGTCTCTGCGTAAGACAAAAAAAACAATCGAGCATCTTCTGAGTATTGTTTTACAATCTGTATTTAATTTTACACACACAGTTACACGACCTTCACCCGGGCACATGTTGTTATTTTTCCCAGAGGGATAAGAATAATGACGTCATTTGGAGAGCTAATGCTAACGAAACCATTCGTAGGACTATTTCCGCCTACCGATACAAGTCCATTTCAGTTGCATGATAATTACATACATATTACTTACTACGCTGTCTCTGTGTCAGAAAAAAAACAATCGAGCATCTTCTGAGTATTTTTTTTACAATCTGTTGATAAGCACACAGCTACTCGACCTTCACCTGGGCACATGTTGTTATTGTAACGTGTCGCGTCAGGTGTACTTGGTTATGGGAATAATAACAAATGGGGATTCTCAATTTGGACGGAGTACAAAACAACTCCAATGATGATTGGTAAATGTACAAGACTATACAATATGTACACTATGACACGTTGTTCGAAAATGTGGGATCGCCTCAGATAACTTGCTAGAGGGCCTTAAGCGATTTGTGTTGAAAGGTGCAATGAGCTTGGAACTTTGTGAATAAATGGTGAACAACTGTAATGCACGTTGTGATTGAAGTGGAACACTTGGGTCAAAAGGAACTTCAGTACGCGTAATTGCCAGCTGATTGTCCTTAGGCCAAGTGGACTGTGCTATCGGTTAGGTAAATGTGTGCAGTGACACTGGCTACCTCATCCGCACTAGTATGTACGGGCTTCTGTTTCTGGTGAAACAGGAATTGTCGGTATTTTGCAATACGACAAGGTGGACGCTTGGTCCTGAATAAGATAGTATCTGATGACACTTTACGAGAGGGCGATTCACCCTATTCGGTACGGTAGCTATATGACAACTGGTAAGGCGACTTTGGCGCTTACAGTTGAGCAAAGTGCACAGTGTATGAATTGTGTCTTGATAACCGATTGAGCACTGAAATTGACAAAGTCACTTTGGAGTGACAGTGTTTGGGTGCCTTTGTTATTCACGACTTTAACTCGCACTTGGCGACATAAACCGGATCATGTGTGGGACGGTTGTACACGGTGATTTACAAGTTCATAATAACCAATGACCGACCAGTGGTAAATCGTATGTGATGTACTGTTTGATCTACCAATGGTTTGTCAAAGGTAAGTGTACACTTGTCATGCGACAGTGTACAACACAAAGGTAAAGAGTGACGTGATACTGACTTGGGACGAGGGATGCCAATGGTACGTTCACCAATGGTGTTGCCAATAGTCTGCCAGTGGACGTGCCAGAGGTCTGCCAAAGGCTTTGCCAATGGTCTGCCTGTGGTTCTTGCCAATGGTCTCCTAAAGGATCTAACCAATGGTAACCGTATAGATTTACCTTTCTATTTTTAGAAACACCCTCGATGATAGCAGGTAACGGAGTGAGATGATTTGAAGCGAACACTCTTATTTATAAGATTTTGATCTGGACTCTGGCTAATGTGAAGACGGGTACCAGAATGCAATTCAGTTGCAGATGTGAATTGTTATTTTCGCATAAATGGCAATACAAACAACGTGTCAAAACAAAGAAACAATTATTGCATAAAATATAGATTTGATAATTAATTATAACAAAATAGACAAGGTGTGAGTTTTAAGGCAGAATATTGAGTATTTGATGATTTTATGAATTCTGCGGTGTGGTCTAAAAGCTACGAAATGCCCGGATGTTGAAGATGTCGAAATTACCTGAGTACATAGAAATTGTTGAATAAAAGTTTGGTTTGATGGATTTTGGATGGGAAATAGATGTGTTATGTGTGGGCCGATGATTACACAACTGATTTTGGATTTAATAAGGTAAACTTGCTAGAGCTCGGCCGCTACATTATTCTTCCGAGAGGGATAAGAATAATGATGTCATTTGGTGAGCTAATGCTATCGCCACGTGCATGTAAAGCAAAAGTTGTGTTTAAAAATAGCGACCTGGGTTTTCACCGGATGTAAACAAAACTGTAAAAGTAGTTGACGTCACAAGGTTTTGTTGAATCATGCTCCCCATCCAAAAAATAATGGACTGATTCAAATGAAAAAAAAAATATGTCATGCAAATCTAATCACGAACGTATGTTAAAAGTTTGAAAACTGGAGAAGTAGTTTGTGTCATAAGATTTTATTGAATAATGCTCCCCTCCAACCAAAAATGGACTGATCCATAAAAAACATGTCACTAACATGCACACTTCATGCAGGACATATGATTTCAGTTTCAAGTCGATATCTTGAAAACTGTAGAAGTTTGCATAACATGATTTTGTTAAATCATGTTCCCTGCAAAAAGAATGTAATGATCCACACAAAAAATATGTCACGCACATCTACACTTCATGCTGAACATATGTTTAAAGTTTCAAGTTAATATCTTAAAAACTGTAGAAGAAGTTCGTGTCACAAGATTTTGTTGAATCATGCTCCCCTGCTAAAAAATAATGGACAGATCCACATGAAACAAAGTATGTCATGGAAATCTACTCACAAACGTATATTTAAAGTTTGAAAACTGGAGAAGTAGTTTGCATCATAAGATTTTAAACAAAAGATTTTGTTAAATAATGCTCACCTGCAAAAAACAATGGACTGATCCACAAAAAAATATGTCGCTGACATACACACTTCATGCAGAACATACACTTTCGGTTTCAAGTCGATATCTTCAAAACTGTAGAAGTTTGCATAACACGATTTTGTTAAATCATGTCCCTTGCAAAAAATAATGGACTGATCCACACGAAAAATATGTCACGCACATCTACACTTCATGCCGAACATATGTATCAAGTTTCAAGTCAATATCTTAAAAACTGTAGAAGAAGTTCGCGTCACAAGATTTTGTTGAATCATGCTCCCCTCCAAAAAATAATGGACTGATCCACATGAGAAAAAAAGAAATTTGCGCAAATGTACACACGAACATATGTTTAAAGTTTCAAGTCGATTTTGTTAAATCATGTCCCCTGCAAAAAGTAATGGACTGATCCACACGAAAAATATGTCACGCACATCTACACTTCATGCCGAACAAATGTATCAAGTTTCAAGTCAATATCTTAATAACTGTAGAAGTAGTTCGCATCACAAGATTTAGAAGTTTGCATAACACGATTTTGTTAAATCATGTCCCCTGCAAAAAATAATGGACTAATCCACACGAAAAATATGTCACGCACATCTACACTTCATGCCGAACATGTGTATCAAGTTTCAAGTCAATATCTTAAAAACTGTAGAAGTAGTTCGCGTAACAAGATTTTGTTAAATCGTGCTCCCCTCCGAAAAATAATGGACTGATCCACATGAGAAAAAAATTATTTCGCGCAAATGTCCTCACAAACATATGGTTAAAGTTTCAAGTCGATATCTTGAAAACTGTTGGCGCTGTAAGTGCCACAGACAGACCGCCCAACGAACCAACGAACCAACCAACCGGATGATGACTCCTATATACCCCCTATACTTCGTATGCGGGGGTATAACTATACTTCGTATGCGGGGGTATAAAAGAATTAGAACACTAAACAGTTGAACCCATTGTGCTTCCACTTTGGTGTATTTACAAACCACGCAGCAAAATAACTCATAATAAGACATTAAATAAACCAATGCAGTGGAATAATATGAGAAACGGTGCTGTCATTCGATGAAGTTCTGCCAAAACCCTTGGCAGAAACGCGGTAATAGAAAAACACGAATAATAGGAATTACATAATGAGATTTTGATATTTTTATTGTTTACCACAGACAGTCCGATGACGGCTGTGAACGGTCATTCACTAATAAAAAAATGGACAGCCAATGTGTCTGACAACGGAATACATTTCCATAGCCCTCCCTGCCGATTGTCGGTACCAATTTCTAGATATGTCCACCGAGTCTAATATGGTTTAGTGCCTTGTACATGTATTAAACACAGCGCGATTTTCTGGTAAAACATATTCCGTTTTACGGCATTGCTCTGTTCGTCATTGATAAGCCATAGACAAAAAAAATAAAAATCTCTCAAACCGCAAAATGCAGTTCCATCAAACTTGGCACAAATAAATGCTGTAAAAGTATGATTATTTACATACGTTTAGAAAAGTTAAAACAGTAGAAAAAAATAGTTAAAAAGATTTTATAGATTAAAATAAAGTCTACCACCTTCCTTAACTGATAAAAAAACTTTGACAGTAACGTCACCGGATATTTGCAGAACATTGTTTGGAGTTTTAGTTTATTAAAATACTGATAACCGATAAATAATTTGTCGTTCTATTTTCATTACTCTTGCACAACCGTCACATCAAGTGCACAACCGCTACCGTTAAAATTTGGCCAGCATTTTCCTTAAAACAGTTTAAAGAGTCTAAGCAGCCACTCTGAATAAACAAGCAAATTCGATGAATTTATATCCCCCGCCGAGTACTGGTTATTACAAACACAACAGCTGAAGACATAGGGCTTTATTTAGATAATTATCATGGCAAAAACAGTGGAAAAAACTTCAGATGGTGAAAAGGGTTGGGCAGCTCACCAGAATATAAGGATGAGACGTAAAGTCTTCTGTTTGTTGAATTGAAGAACGCAGTAGTAAAAAAATAGCGCGGTATTTAATTGAAATCCATGCTGAAGATGCAGAGAAGGAGCGCGGAAACGAATACCAATATGCATAGTGCATAACTTATCAAAGGGCCATAACTCTGTGTTAAACGGTCAGACCAGAACAAGACAACAATACGGGCATCTTGTCTTGAAATTGATGGTTTCTATAGTTTCATTGAAATCCATCCAGTAGTTGCAGAGAAATAGCAAAATGCATAACTTATCAAAGGGCCATAACTGTTAAAGAGTCTGACGTGAACAGGATGCGATTTGCGCATCTCCTGTTGGTATTAAAGGTTTCCAGAAACATTCATTGTAATCCATTCAGTAATTGCAGAGAAATAGCGCAGAAACGAATACTGCTGTATATGAAGAAAGCATATGTTATCAAAGGGCCATAACTGTGTTAAACAGTCTGACTGGAACAAGACGACAATATGCATATCTTCTCTTGTTATTGATGGCTCCCAGAAATTTTCATTGAAATCCATCTGGTAGTTGAAGAAAAATAGCACGGAAACAAATACTGCTTTATATGCATTATGCATAAGTTATCAAAAGGCCATAACTCTGTGTTTAACGGTCTGACCGGAACGCGACGACGAGATGCGCATCTCCTCTTGGTATTAAATTATTAATGGTTTAAAGAAAGTTACATTGAATTCCATTCAGTAGTTGCAGAGAAATAGCGCGGAAACAAATACTGCTCTATATGCATAATGCATAAGTTATCAAGGGCCATAACTTTGTGTTAAATGGTCTGACCAAAACAAGACGATGATATGCGCATCTCCTCTTGATATTGATGGTTCCCAGAAAGTTTCATTGAAATCCATTCAGTGGTTGCAGAGAAATAGCGCGGAAACGAATACTGCTCTAAATGCATAATGCATAGGTTATCAAAGGGCCATAACTCTGTGTTAAATGGTCTGGCCGGAACAAGACGACGACATGCGCATCCCCTTTTGGTACCGATGGTTTCCACAAAGTTTCGTTGAAATTCATCCTGTGGTTGTAGAGAAATAGCGCGGAAACGAAATTCGGACGGACAGCGTGACGGACGGACAACGCCAAAACAATATCCCCCTCCTGATTTCATTGGCGGGGGATAACAACTGAACAAATACTTTGTTACCGCAGTGAAACATTACCGTAACGGGAATTCAACTACATATTGCATAAAAACGGAAAAAACTCGTCACCTGCATGATCATATCCGAAAAAGAAGTTTAAATCATATACAAATCTATCAATATTTTATTACAAATGAATTTGTCTGGGAAGTTCTAGTCTCCAATAACCGGAAAAGCAACCGGTCATTTAACAGAAAGAAGGCATTGGGGAAAAGAATCTCTAAAGAATCTTACATAATTAAATCCCAGCTTGTCATATTCATCCTTCCTACAAGGACCTTTGAGTTACATGAACGTCAATTTATTATAATGACAATATTTGTGTGACAGTTCAGACCACAAGGGAAGAAAGAAATGGAAGGTTTAGTGTTACAAATGTCATAACCCGTGGGGTTGCGGTCAGTGACGAAAACTATTTTTGCCATAAGAGGTTTAAACCAGGTTCTAGGGTGTACCAACCTCACACCTACGCCAGCAGGTTTTCATATGAACAAACAAGTAGATGTCTTGCTAAACATGATTTTAACAACTTAACTGTCTGCCTAAGCAATACAACTTTTGTAGATATATGCTACACATCTACACAGCATTTAAAATGGATTTAACACAAACAAGTTAAACACAACACAGTTGTCTTCTAATAAACAAGTACTTTAATGCTTGTGAAAGTAATGACAGTTCAGTGTTTCTATTTCTAAAAGCTGCTATTGCTAGCAGAGTACAGTCCACCTGTAAATGTCTGATTGCTGAGGCTGGCGCTCAGATTCAGGTTATATTGGTTGTCCATTTGTCTGGGGCTTCTTGGAGCCCCTGATGATGGCAGGAAATGCATTGGTATATAGCCGACCCTTCCACTTGACCAAATCTGAAAATTTTCAAAATTATATCTGGGAAATATAATTATATACTGAGCAAAAAAGTGAAAACTTACCTTTTAAATTCAAAACTTTTGTTCAGTGATGCTATATTTTATCTTTCATTTAATTAGTGGTATTTGCACATTATCTGGACATTTGACAACGCGGGAAGATGCTGTTATGTTTTCACAGGGGTCAATGTTATCTCCTCTTTCCTAAATAATGGTGATATCAATAATTATTAACATAAAAGTGTCAAACAGATTTATTTATGGCATGTAAAGAAGATAAACACAATCTCTAAATCCCACTGATGCAAAGAAATTAGGTAGTTACTTAAATATATATGTTAAAAATACCTCCCTTTTAATTAAACAAGTGGGTCCAAAGGACCCTGGGTCGCCCACCTGTCAACAACTGTACAATGGTTGCAAGAGTTGTGTGCAAGTTTGGTAAATCAAGTCAAAAAATAAAACTGCTATTGTGGAGAAGGGGTCAAAATAGTTTACTGTGGCTCTTTAAAGGGCCATAACTCTGGAACCCATTATGGAATCTAGCTGCTTCAAGAAAGGAACCGAGATCTTATAGTAACTCAAGTATTGTAAAAGTCTAATTAAACTCAAATAAAAAATGAAGCTGCTTTTAGTGCAGACAAGGTCTAAATAGTTAATTTTGGCACTTTCAGGGGCCATAACTTTGGAACCCATAATGCAATATGGCAATTTCAAGAAACGAACCAAGATCTTATGGTACATGTAATGAAAGTGAAGATCAGACAAAAATTAAGACCGCTAGTGTGCAGACAAGCTTTTATTATAACTTGACTTAGTGACCTAGTTTTCAAGGACACATGACCCAGTTTTGAACTTGACATAGATATCATTGAGGTTAACGTTCTTACCAAGCTTGAAGAAGATCGAATCAAAATTAAGACTGCTAAAGTGGGGACAAGCATTTTCTATTATTTGACCTAGTGACCTAGTTTTCAAGGTCACATGACCCAGTTTCGTACTTGACCTAGATATCATTGAGATTAACATTCTGACCTAGCATGAAGAAGATCGGACCAAAACTATGACCGCTAGAGTGCAGACACTTTTTTTCTATAATTCCACCTAGTGACCTTGTTTTCAAAGTCACATGACCCAGTTACGAACACGACCTAGACATCATTGAGATAAAAATTCTGACCAAGTTTGAAGATCGGATCAAAATCAAGACCGCTAGAGTGCAGACAAGCTTTTTCTTAAATTTGACCTAGTGACCTAGATTTCAATGTCACATGACCCAGTTTCAAACTCGACCTAGATATCATTGAGATAAACATTCTGACCAGGTTTGAAGAAGATCTGACCAAAATTTCCAAAATTTAGACAGCTAGGGTGTGGACAAGCATTTTCTATTATTTGACCTAGTTACCTATTTTTCAAGGTCATAAGACCCAGTTTCGAACTTGACCTAGATATCATCGAGATAAACATTCTGACCAAGCTTGAAGAAGATCAGCCCAAAACTAAGACCGCTGGAGTGCAGACAATTTTTTTCTATCATTCCACCTAGTGACCTTGTTTTCAAGGTCACATGACCCAGTTTCAAACTTGACATAGATATCATTGAGGTAAATGTTCTGACCAAGCTTGAAGAAGATCGGACCAAAATCAAGACCACTTGAGTGCAGACAAGCGTTTTCTAAAATTTGACCTAGTGACCTAGATTTCAAGGTCACATGACCCAGTTTCAAACATGACCTAGATATCATTGAGATAAACATTCTGACCAGGTTTGAAGAAGATCGGACCAAAATTTCTAAAATTTAGACAGCTAGAGTGTGGACAAGCTTTTTCTATAATTTGACCTAGTGACATAGATTTCAAAGTCATAAGACCCAGTTACAAACTTGACCTAGATATCATTGAGATAAACATTCTGACCAGGTATGAACATGATCAGACCAAAATTAAAACCGCTAGAGTGTGGACAATTTTTTTCTATAATTTGACCTAGTGACCTAGTTGTCAAGGTCACATGACCCAGTTTCAAACTTGACTTAGATACCATTGAGATAAACATTCTGACAAAGTTTGAAGAAGATCAGATAAAAATTAAGACCGCTAGGGTGCGGACAACAATTGTGAATGGATGCTGGATGGACGGACGCCGGATGTCAGACAAAAGGCGATCACAAAAGCTCACCCTGTCACTATGTGACAGGTGAGCTAAAAAGGAACAAAATCCAACCCTTAAATTTCTGTAACCCTGTATTCTTTTTTCTTGTTTCTTTTTTAAACTGATAGATAATGAATTGACAACAAACAAGATATATATAAATATATTGGTGATCAAATTTATCCAGATATTTCCATTCACTGGCATTACATGTATGTTATTTTTGTGAAGTTTTTATTTCGACTCTGTGTATTTATCTCTGAAATAACAAAGAATTTAAAACTAGAATTGCTTTTGGGAAAAGCACATGTCTCCCACAAAGGCATCATCTTTGATGATGCACAGGATAAAACTGGTGAAGTGAATATAAAGATGGCAATTTATTAAAAGGGCATACGGAAGTTCTGTGCAATATTAGTCATAAACAATGTCACAAATTTTTGGAGGATCAGGAAAAACATAAGCGACAGCAAGTGAAGATTTTTTTTTAAACAATTCAAGGGCCATAATCCAAGTGCCTCAAGCAATATCGATGACTTTATAGCCTGGTTAAGATATTATAGCCATCAACATTTTGATAAACTTTGGTGAAGATACAATGAAAACTATCTGACTTTGAGAGATGAACCAGGTTAGTGACATGTTTAAAAGGCTAATTTCGGATAAATCAAAGGGCCATAAATCTGATATGCCTGGTGCAAAGTGGCTGGTTTTCGAACTTGGCCAAGATATTAAGGCCACACACATTATCATAATGTTTATTGAAAATCAGTTGATGAATATTTCAGTTACATAGCAGACAAGGCTTAAACAGCCAATTTTGGATAATTCAAGGGCCATAAATCCGACATGACTGGGGCAATATGGCTGGTTATCGAACTTGGCCGAGATATTATGGCCACAAACATTTTCATAAAGTATGGTGAAGATCAGATGATAACTGTTCAAGTTACAGAGAGGACAAGCCTCAAACAACTTATTTTTGATAATTCAAGGGCCATAATTCTGAGATTCCTTGGGCAATATGGCTGGTTATCGAACTTGATCGAGATATTATGGCCACTAACATTTTGATGAAGTTTGGTGATGATCCGATGAAAACTGTTTGACTTAGAGAGCAGACAAGTGTGACAGACAGACGGACAGACAGACAGACAGACGGACAGACAGGAGCAAATCAAAATGTCTCCCACACCACTACGTGGTGGGAGACATAATTAAGTAGGCAGAAATATGCACTTAGTTTCAAATGATATATTCTTAATCAGATGACAATACAAAATACAAATATGTTTAAATTTTCCTTTTTCTGCAATGCTTTATCACTTTACTCCAATGGATATGGCAGTCATCACATGGGCTAATAGTGTAGATCTAGATCAGATCAGGGCTGAAGGTTATAAAACTGAGATTGGAAACCTATCTCAAATCTCAAGCATCTGAGTGGCTGAGATGGGGACTGGTCGTCATTTCAGCCAATCAGATGCTTGAGATTTGAGACTGGTTTCCGTGCTCAGTTTTATAACCTTGGTGCGCTTGCATACATGCAATCTGATTAGGAATTAAACACTGTTCACTTTAGATTCATGAGGTCATTTCTGACCAAGATATATTTAGTAAAGGGTTATATGTATTGAGTTACTATGACTAAAAATTAACAGACCGACACTTTTATGACAGACTGGACACATTAGGTCAAGCCAATTCTCATTATTTCTAGTCAAAACACGAATTCTCATTAGTTAACAAGTTTAACTATACACCTCTCCAATAGATAGCAATAGATAGCAGACAATCAATTAGCCTTTAAATTACACCAGTTTGTTCTTTTTGCCATGTCAATCTTAATTGCAGGAAAATACAGTCTCGAACTTTTTACTGAGCGCTATTCCATTTGAACATATATCTCACCCAGGAAGTCAAAATAAAGAAATTCTGTATGGGGTTATACCTTTTTCGTATTATTCAAATAGGGGTAGAGGAAAAGGCTTTTCACTTCTAAAAGGAGTGGGGTAGGTGGGGTAAATTTCGTTTTTACTATTGAAATGAAAGTGAAACAGCATATCAATGGAAACTAGTACATAGCACAATCACAGAAGTATAAATGGCATGATTAAGATGTCAATCCATTTGCTGACATCATGGTAAAATAAACTTCCGTAGGTGGTCCAAATAAGCAGAATTATGCTTACCTATGGGATCTTTTTATGATAAATGAACTTCTAAAGGGGGAGGGTCAATTGTGAAAGTGCCTTCCTGGGGGTGGGATATATGT